>JAXGGA010004439.1:0-88470 GCA_038373865.1 Uloborus plumipes | reverse complement strand
CTGTGGTTAGCTTGAATTTCAGCTGCAATATGTTTGGAAGTATGGGGCATGGGTTATCTGTAAATGTCACACATTTTTGCAACGTTTTACCCATTCCCCTTCTCGATCACTAAGCACCTCACCTCCTCTTGTATACCTAACTCTTAAAAAATACTTAAATAGTAGGTGAGTCATTCCACGTCAACTGGACCAATTTTTCAAATCGTCCCCACTCGACCATCTCCGATTTGGATTTAATTTCACAGAGGTGTAGACATGCCTATGAAACTAACCTGTGCAAATTTTTAGCTTTCAAGATCCAAATCTGGAGGAGCTAGGATCCCGCAAAAAATGTGGCCCAAAATGGCGGATGAACTTCGTGAAACAAGTTGCAATGTTTAGGTCAAGGTTGCAGAAAATTTTATCACAGTGGAAGCCTAATTTTTTTTGGAGCTTAAAGTACTTTTGGTTGTCAACACTCTCCAGTATATTCTTTGAGATTGCGCTTATTAGATTTTGTGTAGCATGTGCCTAAACTTGCGAAAAAACGCGGTGGGCAATTTTTTTCCTGGATTTCAGGTTGTCATACATTTTTAACCAAAAAACTTCAAAAGTTTATACTTCGTAGTTTTATTGTCCAAATACTTGTTTTTAATGTTTTACAGCTACAGAGCTTAAATATTGTATTTGTAAAAGATATTGGCACCCTAAGTGTCGATGAAAACGCTTCTTTTGAAAAATCGCCTGTTTTCAACTCCCTATATCTCAGGTTTGTCACCTAAGACCATTTTTTCTTTGGCACCACTAGAAAGAATAGATTTTTTCCTATCGAAATGAGTTTTTTTTTCGATGGTGTTCTTTCGAATAAGGATGAAAAAATTAGCTTGAAATACTGTCTGTTATGAAGAATTGGCATAATTAGGTTAAGACTGCAGAAAATTTTATCACACTGGGGGCCTAATATTTTTGGAATTTAAAGTACTTTTAGTTGTCAATACTCTCCAGTATTTTTTGTGAGATTGAGCTTATTAAATTTTGTGTAGCACGCATGTCAACTTACGAAAAAACGCGGTGGGCAATCTTTTTCCTGGATTCATAAATTTTTAACCAAACAAATTCAAAGGTTCATATTTCGTAGTTCTATTGTCCAAATACTTGTTTTTAATGTTTTACAGCTGCAGAGCTTAAATATTGTATTTGTAAAAGATATTGGCACCCTAAGTGTCTATCAAAATCATTTTAATGGAAAATCGGCTGTTTTCAACTCACTGTATCTCAAGTTTGTCACCTTCAACCGTTTTTTCGTTGGCACCATTAGAAAGAACAGATTTTTACCTATCGAAATGAGTTTTTTTTTCGATGGTGTTCTTTCGAATAAGGAGGAAAAAAAAGCTGGAAGTTTTGTCAGTTGTGAAGAATTGGCATAATTAGGCTAAGACTGCAGAATATTTTATTATAATAGAAGTTCGAATTTTTAACAACTTAAAGTACATTTAGTTGTTAATAGATTCTAATAATTATGTGATTTCCAGCTCATTAGCTTTTGTGTAGCATACATGAAAATTATTGGCAATTCCTGTTTGAAAAATAGCTTGATTTCAATGAACTGTAACTCAGGTTTGTCACCTTCCATCATCTTTTCGTTAGTACTACTATAAATAACAGATTTTTTCTTATCAGAGTATTTATATAAACAACTAAATGTACTTTAAGTTGTTAAAAATTCGAACTTTTGGTATAATAAAATTTTCTGCAGTCTTAGCCTAATTATGCCAATTCTTCATAACTGACAATACTTCGAGCTATTTTTTTCTTCCTTATTCGAAAGAACACCATCGAAAAAAAAAACTCATTTCAATAGGAAAAAATCTGTTCTTTCTAATGGTGCCAACAAAAAAACAGTGGAAGGTGACAAACTTGAGATACAGTGAGTTGAAAACAGGCGATTTTTCATTAAAATGATTTTGATAGACACTTTTGACAACAATATCTCTTACAAAATCAATATTTAAGCTCTGCAGCTGTAAAATATTAAAACCAAGTATTTGGACAATAGAACTACGAAACATGAACCTTTGAATTTGTTTGGTTAAAAATTTATGAATCCAGGAAAAAGATTGCCTAACGCGTTTTTTTTGCAAGTTAACATGCGTGGTACACAAAATTTAATTAGCTCAATCTCACAAAAAATACTGGAGAGTATTGACCACTAAAAGTACTTTAAACTCCAAAAATATTAGGCCCCCAGTGTGATAAAATTTTCTGCAGTCTTAACCTAATTATGCCAATTCTTCATAACAGACAGTATTTCAAGCTAATTTTTTCATCCTTATTCGAAAGAACACCATCGAAAAAAAAACTCATTTCGATAGGAAAAAATCTGTTCTTTCTAATGGTGCCAAAGAAAAAATGGTCTTAGGTGACAAACCTGAGATATAGTGAGTTGAAAACAGGCGATTTTTCAAAAGAAGCGTTTTCATCGACACTTAGGGTGCCAATATCTTTTACAAATACAATATTTAAGCTCTGTAGCTGTAAAACATTAAAAACAAGTATTTGGACAATAAAACTACGAAGTATAAACCTTTGAAGTTTTTTGGTTAAAAATTTATGACAACCTGAAATCCAGGAAAAAAATTGCCCACCGCGTTTTTTCGCAAGTTTAGGCACGTGCTACACAAAATCTAATAAGCGCAATCTCAAAGAATATACTGGAGAGTGTTGACAACCAAAAGTACTTTAAGCTCCAAAAAAAATTAGGCTTCCACTGTGATAAAATTTTCTGCAACCTTGACCTAAACATTGCAACTTGTTTCATGAAGTTCATCCGCCATTTTGGGCCACATTTTTTGCGGGATCCTAGCTCCTCCAGATTTGGATCTTGGAAGCTAAAAATTTGCACAGGTTAGTTTCATAGGCATGTCTATACCTCTGTAAAATTTGATCCAAATCGGAGATGGTCGGGTGGGGACCACTAGTCCACTTGACATGGAATGACTCAGGTGAGAAAAATACTCGCTTGGTGTCTTGGATGCAGTGGCGTTACTAGAGATCAATTTCTGAGGGGAATATGGTTACATTCCAGGGGGGAGGGGGTGTGGTTAATTTTATTCCACTTTACTGTGGTCTAAAAAGAAATTCAATGAGTTTGGGGGAGGGGGGGTCTCAACATCTCATTCATTAGATACACCTCTGCTTGGATGAATAAACTAACCTAAAATAATCTGTTCTGCTACTCAAAACAACAATACAACAATGACAAATTTAAGGAAAATTATTACTTTAAGCGGCTATTTTTAATGATTTAAATTGCACTAAAATATCCATTGCCTAACAATTATTTCTCCATATTTCTTACCTCCCACGTTGAAAAAAACATGCTCACTGCTGCCTAGTTAGGGAAAGAAAAAATAATCCCTTGCGCTGGACTCATAAGTATACTGTTTATATATATTTTTTCTTTTTCTGTACTTAAGAGTTTGTTTAGTTTTAGCAAATTAATTTTCGAACAGAGTGATTGAACGAAACTGAGTGTGCTCAAACGTTTATAATTGAACGAAATTACCTGCACCTTAAGTAAAATCCCTTTCAAAACAATAGCTATTGTTGTTCGAGGAAAGAAATATCTTATTTTGTTTCATATCATACAACTAGTTAGAACGAAACCAATGATTTTATGAAATACACCGCCAGCTCGTTTATTCCATCCATGGACTGCAGTTTCGTGCTTATTATGCACTCATCAGCATGAAATAGGAATTAAACGAGCTGGAGGCAAAAATCCTCCTATAGAGCAAGTTGTACCGTACCAAGTGCGGTCGCTCTCTGGTATTCTAATTACACATTAGCTATCAATTTTTGTTGGCTCTCTGTGCTCTATAGGAGGATTTTTGCCTCCAGCTCGTTTAATTCCTATTCCATGCTGATGAGTGCATAATAAGCACGAAACTGCAGTCCATGGATGGAATAAACGAGCTGGTGGTGTATTGCATGTTTGGCTTTGCCTTAGCCTTGCTTAGGGACGGTTTACTTACTACATTATATACAATGATTTTATGTTCGACAAGGGAGCCTGGACAGCCCTCACCCCCCCCCCTGGTCCCTTGACTTACAATGACGTCTGATTTGAAATAGAACTCAGGTGAGTAAAAAGAGTAGTTCAAAAATTACATTATCTGGTCTACAAGAGCATCGATTCCATGGCGTTCGCGCTCTCTTACCATCTGAGCTAATGGGCTTCCATCTCAAGATGCTATAAAATAAAGCAATGCGCAATAAAGAAACGAAATAATTTGAAATTGATGCCTCTGTTTTGTTAGAATAGTTTTAAGTTATACTCCGATTTACCATGTTAGAATTAATGTCCTGTGTCCAGGTTTTAACAGTAACAGAGATATAGTTGGGAATTCTGTGATGAGGTCAGAAAATAAATTCATGGAAATTTGGATCAGAGCTCTGCAGAAGAAAATTGAATAAATCATTCAAAATATATTTTTCAGCTCCTAGGGATTTGAACTCACGATCTTCGCATTACTCACAAGACGCTCTAACCAACTGCGCCAGCAGGTTTTAATTTCAAGATGTTATAGGTTGCAGTCGTTGCAGTTACACGTTATAAGAACCAATATTTTTTTTTTTTTTTTGACCGAACAACCAAAATATGGATTGTCTCTTTATTTTTCACCGAAAACGATGAATCTTTAAAATGATGCCTTACTTACAAAATTTGATACCGAGAAAGTTATGGCGTTATCACAGGAAAACATTTAAAAAAAATAATAAATATGATTTCAGAATATCAAACCTGGTGCACGTGAAATGACGTGAAAGAATGATTTGTTTTTAATACATTTTGAAATATACCGTATAGTTTTCTTTTTTTTAGCGGTATTAAAAATTCGAAAGGAAAGGTGTTTAAGAAATTCTGTTTGCAATAACTACAATAAAAATAAATACTGTAGAAAAACATTTCGCTTGTAATGTTATTCAATAATGATAATTTCATTTTTTAAATGCAGTTTCAAAGTGAAAAAGAAAATTAAAATAAAATTAGTAATGCTATTGTTTTCAGTGAGAAACTATGAAAAGCATTTTTGTAATAGTTTTAAAAATTTTTGGAGGGGGTTTGAGCCCTAAAAATCCACCCCTTAAATACGGCCCTGACGTGAATCAAGTATGCAGTGGCACATCAAAAATCAACTGTTCTCAATTTCGCATTGCGCAGGACCGTATATCATAGCTGTGCATAATGACCTTTTACTAAATTTTCAGTTGTGGACTGGACGTTTGGCCTGTGATTATTTTAGATGGCATGCTTTTTAGATGCGTTTTTTTACGAGTCATCTGTCACTTGTGCCTGAAAAGTTCAATTTTTATGACTCGCTGTTTATGGTCGTTATCCCATTGTCTCCAAGTACCTGCATGTCGTGAATCTCAATTTGATGATTTACTTTTACTGCTCCGAGTCTTTTTCGCTGCAATATTTCTTGGTTAAGTGATACTCTTAACGTAATTTTGACCTCCTGAAACTTCTTCGTATTGAGCTCAGCTTAGAGTGGAGACTTATTAGGCATTGCTGGATACTTATTTGAATACTTACGACTTTTGTTCAACTAAAAAAAGTCCTCTTATTAATGTTTTAGAAATGTTTTTGTGTCCTCAAGAATTGTGTCAGAGTTGCTCTCTTACTTAACTAGTGTGCTTAAATCAGGGTCGTAACCGGCCTATTGTTTCGGGGAGGGTTTTACCAACTCATATCTAATGAAATCTATATGATAAATAAAATTTGATTACATGTTCTATATTCAATTGCTTTTTGTTACAGTAGATGCTTAAGAGACATGAAAAATAAAATAATATATCTTTCCAATAAAGGTAAAAATTCTGATTTGTGCAAAGCATCGTCGCCCCAGTTAAAAAGGGGTATTGTTGAATGAAATTATGTTTGCAAAAACTACAATAAAGATAAGTACTGCAGATAAATCAATTAGTTTGTACTATCATTCAATAATGATAATGAAATTGAAAAGTAAGTAATAAAATTTAAATAAAATAGCAATAATATTATCTTTCAGGCAAAGAAAGGCCTTAAAAAGCATTTTTTGGATTAGTTTTGAAAATTTCGGAAGGGTTTGAACCCTAAAAACCCACCCCTTAAACACGGCCTTGGCTCAAATTACGCTTAAAAAGCGCGTAAACGAGAGGTCAAATGTATGATTAGAAACGAGATGGGTGCGAAAGTGGATCAAGTCTATAAGGATAATTTTGAAATAATGAAATATTTTTTTTTACTGCTTGAATTTCAAATTCATTCAGAGGATAATTTTCTTTTTCTTGTTTTGTTGTGAACACTAACTTAAATGAGGGTCATAATTTTACAGCTCAAAAACAATGATTTTGCTAGCAGCTCAGTTTAAAGATCAAAATTTACTGGACTTGATTTGCTTTCATCCTACCGCTTTAGTAGTGAGTAATAATAATAGGGACTTGGTTCACTTTAGCTCTTAAAATATATGTGCACTTAGCAATTATTAATCTTCGAGATGTCTTTTTGTTTTCTTGTTTAATTTTGGACTTGATCCACTTGAGCTCTGAACTCGTCATACATATCCAGATTTTAATCTTGAATAATGAAAATGTAGATAATTAATACCCCAGTTAAATGTTTAAATGTGTTAAGACGAATAAAACCTCTTCATTGCGTACAAAAATTACTAGGGTGAGTTCTGGTAAGTGCGTACCCTTTTTTTTAAAGTTCATGTTCTCAAGGATGCTGCTCTGTTGAAAAATCTTGTACACTCACAATTTTTTTTTAGTTTTCTTTCCAGATCCTTTACTAATATTTTCAAGCATATAATATGTCAAATAAACCATAAGCATAGGTTTTGTGACCTGGTTTATGACACCTATTCTAAGGTACGCACTTTCCCTACCTAGCGGGGTAAGTGCGTCCACCTTTAATTATGTGAATATGAGCTGGAAAAAACTTCTGGCACATATTAAATCTGTTAGGTAGTTGCCTTGGGATAATTCCTAATACTAGAGATCAGCACTTGCTTGCATGGATGAAACGCAATCAGTGATACCCCACGTGTCTTGCGAACAACTGTGATTTGAAGATTGAGAGAGTTGTGTCTGTGATTCTTCCTTTGTCCTTTTAATACGACCAAGTGTGCAAATGTAAGTTGTTTTTATTTAGTAATAATCACTTGTAGTCTACATAGTTTATTTTGGTTTAATACATTAATCAGTCTGTGTTTAAGCCAGGGTTCGCACTTACTCTTTATTAAATGTAAGATGAGACATGTGCATCCAATAGCGTTGTTGTAAGTGCGTACCCCTGTGATTTTCTTCAATTCTATTTGTATAATAGATAGTTAGGTGACCTGAGTGAACAATTCGTTTTCTTTCTTTTTTTTTTTTTTGAATAAATACGGTTTTAAAATATTTTTCTTATTAGAATCAGCAGCAGTAAGAGAAAACACAAAATAAAGAGCAAAAAAAAAAAAAAAGAAAATTGATCATGATGTGATACTTGTACTTTTTTTTTTCCTTGTACATTGAAATAGTTTTTCACAAGGTGTTCTTAATTTTCTTAAATATAATTTATTCATTACTCCACCTTCGTTTTTGAATCAGTTGGTTCCTTATTTAGTGTTTCACTTAATTTCATTGCTTCATTTCTCATTCTGGTTTAAATTAAGTATAGCTTATGATCGTTTTTTTCAACGAAAAGATTTACTAACTGACATCTAAAAGCAAAAATATTTCAGAGGTAATGAATAAAATTGAAATATTATGCCGCAGTCAATGTAAATATAAATAATTGATGGAAATGACGTCGGATTAATAATCGGCTTATAAAAGAGTTATAAGTAAAATTAAAGGTGAATTACGAGAGTCGGATTTTCCACGTAATGGTACACACTTGGCTCATCATAATGGTACGCACTTACCCCCATCTTATTTTAAAGAAAGGGAAAGTGCGTACCGTCATATAAACAAATTTTAGTTAGAGTATTTAATCAAAATACCCCATGTATGTTATTAGTAGCTATTAATCAAAAGAAACAACTTGCATTCCTTGACTTCAAGTGCTTGATATGACTACAAGAGAAACTGAAACAAAACCTTCTCAATCTTTATTTTAGAGTTTTTTTGAAGACATTTAAGTTGTCTCTGATTGTGTTTCGTCTATTGAATCCAGGCCTGAATTCTACCTATTAAAATTATCATTAGACAGTTATCTAACATAGTCGATGTGTTGCAGAAGCCATTTCAGGACAGTGTTCATATAATTCCCAGTGGACGCACTTACCCCGTGGACGCACTTACCAGAACTCACCCTATAAGAATAGTGTTACAAATAATAATGTATAATAATTTCTTCGCTTTTTTTCCCTTGTTCTACAATGAGGTACTTGCTCTGCAATTGAGAATCAATCATCTGAGCATGAGTGCCGGTAGAATCATACACAGTGAGCTGCACCCAAACTAAAAAAAAAAAAAAAAGAAAAGAAAAAAAAAAAAAAAATCACGAAAGCAAATATTACTGAAAAACATGAGCAAAGAAAAATTTTTGCGAAGAATTTGCGAAAAGAAACTTTTACTAAAAAAATCACCGAAAAAAACTTTACTAAAAAATATCGAAAATATTTTTCTTTTTATAAAAAAATTGGCGAAAAAAACGTTTTTTACAAAAACAATTAGCAAAAAAATATATTTTTCCGAAAAAAAATCGCGAGATTCCCCCCCCCCCCCTAAAATACATCATTAAAAAGATTTTTTTAATAAGAACATGAAATATTTTTCTCTTCTTTTTTTTTAATACAGAAAGCCAGGGGGGTTCAAGTGCACCCCCCCCCCCCGCAGACGCATATATGCGTTTCGGCAAATTGACTTGAATTCAGTTTGCTCCATTTGCTTTGCTATTTTAGCAACAACATATTCGTACGTCAATGGAGAAAGGCGGACTTTCCGTAAAATGAAACGTGAGTATGAAAAAAGTTTTCTAACTTTGTGTAATAATTATTATTTCAATCCCTAAAAGTGCTAAAATGTCAAACGTTGCTTAACCAGCTTCTAACCTTGCTTTGGACTGTTTCAAATATGCAGCTGGCGTTATGCTGACCCTTTTTGTGTATTTATCGTTTGCCTACGCAGCTCACCTTTTTTCGTTTATTTATGCCAGGGGTGGCCAACCTTTTTAGAGAGAGTGCCACTATCTGGAGACAAAAAGCTCAGCGTGCCACATTTTATTTTTCCAACAAGCAGAAATTTTTTAAAAAGTTAAAAATAGATTTTAGGTTGGCTGACTATGTAATTTTTACTCAAATGGAACATTTTTTTTCTCGTAAATGTGAGCAATTGAAATCTAAATGATAATAAAGATAAAACAAGTCCGAATTTAAGAGTTATCGTTAATAAACACTTTTATAAGTTCTGTCAGTTGACTTATGCTTAAAAAAGAACCAAATAACATCAAACATTCTATTCTAAAAATTAAACAGTCTATACTTAATGTTGTTTATGAGTGTATCTTTTTTACCAAGTCTTTAGTTTTAGGATTAGTTCTTGAGAATCTTAAGAAGTTTAAGTGTTTTAAGTGCTATCAATTAATATTCAACAGTATGTAGATTTTTATGCATTCATAACAAAAAATATTTATTTAGAAGTGTATTTTGAACCAAATCTACAATAGCATCAGACGGCTAAAGTGTGTATGTGAAAAAAATTTTGTTGGTACAAATTTCCAAATTTCTATATAACGTGGATGACTTTTTGTTGAAGTAAACTCTTATTATATTTGATTACCAATGCAAAAGGTCAGTAATTCTGATTTGGATTTCAGAAGGGTAACAAGTAGTGTCTTGCAGAGAAATAGACGAAGAATTTGAAAAGATCAGCATTTTTTTTTTATGATCCTGAAAATCATCAAACCTAACACTGAATGTATACTTAAAATGGGTGTAAAATTTTCTCCATATATCATTGGAAAATTATTAAATTTGGGATGAAACTTTCAGTATTAAATTTAATGTTTTATTCTTTTTTTTTTTTTTTTTTCAAAGTAGAGAGAAAGAAAATGAAGTTTCATCATAAAAGAATGTAGATGGCCTACTGGTTTAGGAAACTTTTTTTGTTTTTCTTAAATTTGAATTACTTAAACGCCGGATAATAAGAGATGACATAGCTAAATTCATTTGCTATTCTTCATTCCTAAGTAGCAAGACATCATTGCTTTCCTTCCAGACATTTTAAAAAGCACACTCCCTAAAATTCTAATATCTTATGACTATGTTTCCAATGGACAGCTATTGGAAACATTTTAATGAAGGAGTAACTTGCCGTACTCTCCTCTTTCTCCTGGGAAAAGTTCACAAAACATTCAGAGCTCTAATTCGTAGTTTGTCAATACAGTGAACTCTACAAGGTCGCAGAGAAAAATTCTCATTCTTTGGCAAGGAGTTTGTGATAAATAATTCGATGATACTTTTGAAGTTTTTTCCAAAATTATTTTCAAGTAATGTAACAAAAACAATTTAAGGATCTTCATTTGTGCAACCATCCCGAATTTTGTCCAATCTGGTTTCCTAATTTTACTTGCAGAGTTAACTTTAAAAAAAAATTTCATCGCCCGTAGCTGAAACTGTTGCAGATCAAAAATCCATTCTGCAGCATTGAAAGTTTCATTCGTGTCAAGCACAAATATGCTTTACAAAGCATTGTCCGTAGCGTCACAGCTTTCGTTGGAAGTCCGAAGCTAACGCTAAGTACTTTGCAATATTGCAGTTAAGACAATTTGTAAGTCAGCCTCCTGACTCTTAATCATCATAATATCATTATATTTATCAGTTCAATGGTTTTAGTTTTTATCAATATTTTGAGATTGACATTTTCACCTTAATTTTGGAATTTTTTCAAAAAGTCTTCGCGTGCCACTGTTATTGCTCTGCCGTGCCACATTGTGGCACGCGTGCCGCAGGTTGGCCACCCCTGATTTATGCAAACATTTTTCTCTTTAAATTTCAAGGTTAATAAGGCCACTGTACCAATAAGGCTCTTGGAAAGTTTTTTTTCCCAGGCCGGAAGTTAAGGAAGTTGAAAGAGAGAAAGGAGAAAATATTTTTTTTAATAAAATATTGTCGTATTATTTAAATTTTTTGAGTCGTAGGCTCAAATTTGTGATGTTGACACAAATTCGGCCAGGGGAGATATAAGTGGGCAATTTTAAATTGCTTTAAAAATGTGTTGATTAAAAAAATAGTACAAGTGCTGGGAAAAAGTGGACCGGTATTTGCGGTAAACACCGCAGGTGCCTATTTCTGAAAAGTATAATACTGCCCTGGGTTATTAATCTATGACCTTGACAATGTGTTTTGGGGAGTACACTGAAACTGGAAAAGATTTTTTAAAGTGTTATTGCATTGTTTGAGTTGGGACGCTTTAGCAAAACCACTATGAGAGGAATAGCCGCTCTCAATTCAGTGCCAATCCATATGACCCGAACTTTTGTAAGACGGGATCAAGTTTTAGTGCGCTAGTGTTATTTATACATTAAGCAGTTCAGTGGAAAGAAAACGAAACATGAAAAATTTAAACCTCCTTTAAAATACCATACGATATTGCATAACTAGTAATATTTTATAATATTCTGTTAAATAAACCATTTATTTATTTTGGTGAAAATTTACTATCAGGAAAAATATAAATTTGCAATTTATAATTTGTCTATATGTAATCAATATTTGAATCATGAAATTCACTAATTTTCAAATAGAATTCTTAATTAAAATTTAACAAATACATAATGCATGGATAAAATTTTTGTTTGAAAGAGAGCAAGATTGATAACGCTTGTGCAACTGATAAAATGTGTTTCTCATCAGAGGGGGGTCAGTTGACACTTTGACCACCCACTGAATCCGCCCTTGCCTGAAACCGAAATGAACATTGTCATAGTTGTAGCTTAACTTATCACAATTGCGGATCTCGCTTCTGGTTTAGGAGGGGGTCATTTTAGGAAAGAAAGGGGTCAAAAACTAATTTTCGCGCGAAAACGGGGGTGTGGTGCGATTTGATCGAAATGTATGTCCAACAAATGCAATTTTTGGGTATATTTAGTCACTTGGGAGAGGTCACGGCCCCATGATCCCTGACTTATCAGAATCGCATTGCAGTTCCTCGTTACTCAGAATGAGAGGTTTCAGAAACATTTCAACTCAAAAAAACCTTCCACAGGTCCTGATTAGTGAATAGGCCAACTAGGCCGCGGCCTAGGGCCCCCACAGTTTAGGGGCCCCCAAATGGCTAAAATTGCTGTAGCCAATGCCTAAATTTGGTTTTTTTCCATGCCTAAAATTGTAAAGCCTCAGTACAGGGGGCCCCAAAAAAGTATTTGGCCTAGGGCCCCGTGATACCTTAATCAGGCCCTGACCTTCCATGTTAGTTGCGAAACAGAATGGCGGTTTCTTAAAAACGGATCAAAATAAATAAATGCAACGGATAAGCAATGCAATAGTGGACATGAGAACTGTGCGCTAAAAAGTGAAACGGTGCTGGTGCCTCTAATTAAAAAGGTGGTTCCGAACGAGCGGAGCACCGATCATTCACACGGGCTCCTCTTCCTTCTCGGGACAAAGCGTTTGCGCTCTGATACCCTCAAATGGAACAGGAAGTCAACAGCCCCACACAATAACTCAACCGGTCCCGAACACTGATTCCACGAAAACGGCATAGAGTGGAAAATCGGCTGGACAGGCCACGGACCTCCTCCCCTTTTTTGTCCTGGCAAAAATAACCCTTTTCAAGATTAACTTGGCTTGCGATTGTGTCCACTCGCTTTCACTTTCTGTAGCTTCTTGTTCCAGGGGGCGGATACCGAAGTCGTTTTTGGGAGAGGCCCGGCGTAGTAAAAAATTCCCTCCTTCCCCTTTTATTTTTTTATTGAAAAAAGTTTTCATGAGACTCTTTTCAAATGTTTTTAAGGAGCCCTTAGAGTGAAATAAACTTTAAATTTAAGAAACGTTACGTACTAATTTACTTCGAATGTGGGAGGGAATTATGGACGATTCATTTTATGTTACTTATTGATATACATCTTTGCGTAATTTTGTTAAAACCATGTGCTCCCCTAATTGTTTTGAGCAGTGTATTTCACCCTTTCATTTTACCTCCCTACTTATGAAATTTTATTTGACTCTTGTAGAACGTTTTCCCACCTATTGCATATTTCTCGCCAAAAGGTAAAATCGGGGTTCAACATTATTTTCATGAAAATAAACATCTTAATTAAGTTTTTTTAAGAGGAGAGTAGCAGAAACGTGCTTTGTCCTCGAAGATTGTGTCGTGGTTTTTATGGTGAGGTGAGAAAAACGCGCATTTAATTGACCGAGAGTCTGTTTAAAAAAAAAGCATGTTTAACTCATCGTCGATTAAAAAACTGTTTTCGTTAAACATCCTGCTGTGTGCTTCATATCCTAGTTAACAAATTACAGATTTTCCACTCTAATGAACTTGAGGTGTTTGCGGAAAAAAATCGGCCATCCCTGTTTCGCAAATTTCTCTTTCGCTTGACATTGCGTACATCATTAAGAGAAAAAAGGAGACCCGTGTTGAGGTGCTAATTTGGAAGCATCCCGGAAGCGGAAACTGGTGGGGAGAGTCTACCCTTCCCTTTTCTGACTAAACTGGCAAAAATATTTCGATCAGAGGGGGGGGGGGGAGAGAATTCCTGATTCCTTTATGATAGTTATAAAGTAGTTTGAAATTTTAATTTACACTGAAAGTTGTTTGCCGATTCTTTCCCAGTCGTCTAATTTTGCATTTTGTTTCGCAATTTTGTCAAATATGTAAGGAGTGATCTAGATTTCTATTCCAATTGTATTACTATTGGTTAATCTTTAAGGCTCGTTGTGAACAATAAGCAAACATGTCTCAGTGTATCAATTCACCCCCCCCCCCCCGAAAAAAAGTTACATTATGGGCAACATTTCAGTCTTTATACCTTCAGTATCACTATTAACTTTTTAATAACTTTCAAACCTATTGCATTATAATAGAAGGGGGAGGGCGTGATTTACGTCGGAGTAAAATCATAAAAATTATTTTTTAGCCTATAAATCAATTTCCGTTCACTAAAATAAAGATCGTTAGTAAAATTTGGTTAATTATTGTTCTGCAACGTATGGGAATAAATCTTAATTGGGAAAAAAATTGTTAATTCGTTATTTTTATCGATTTGTTTTATTTATTTCAGGTGGGAAAGAAACTTTGTTTATTCGATCTTTTGTGCAGTTAAATCCCATTATAACGAATGCCAACGCAATGAAATATCAATTTCAACGAAGTAAATGTTCATCCCCGTTACCATTACATTACTTGAATCCCATTACAACGAAATTCACATAACAGCGAACAAAATATTCGGTCCCTTGAAGTTCGTTGTAGCGGGATTTGACTGTATATACAATCGAAAGCAAGCTAGTCCGGCCTGTAAATGACCTTTCAGTGAATGAACTGTTCGTTGTTTGTATTGAAAAAATAAGCACTCAATGATATTTTCTTTGATGGGTTGAGACAGCAGTAACTTCTTCAGTGTTCAATTACAAGCCAGACTACAATACAGTTATCTTATTTCTGGACTTTAACCAATTTGAGACATGAAATTTACTTCCTCTGTTGTTCAAGAAAAGAAAAAAAAGTGAATCATCTACTTCCCGAAAAAAATGCTCCTCTTCCTGTAAAAATATTTGGATTATTAGCATTCAAAATGTAAAATGTCCAACTTCTCATATTTTCTGTGGAGCTTGACCACGAAGAGATGGCATATTAGCTTGAAGCGGAAATGGACCACTTCATTTCGTAATAGGTTGCATGAGAGATATCTATAAGCAGTAAAACTTTAACGAACTAAGTAAAAAAAAATTTAAGCTGATACTACTTATTTCAAAATTAAGTGCTCCGTTTCGGTTTCAAGATCACCCGCCAAATGTTATCAGATGTCAATTTACTAGAATAAATTGAAAACAGGCAAACACAAACTTTCTTCTTTCCCGAAAAACAAGCACCGTAAAACGATCATGAAGACAAAAACAACTGCCTGCCGAAGTCACTGTTGTTTTGATTTGAAGAGAGAAAGAACAGTGACTTTTCCCCAATTAAAAGGAAGGTGAAAGCACTGGTACATTGAGGTACTTCATGCGGTCGTTAAAGATGACAGCCAGCATGGACTCACAAAAAAGGAATTCAGGTAATTTCCGTCCTTGCGCGAACAGGTGGTTTGGGCCCATTTAGTTCGGAAAATAGGCCGAAATAGATTGTCTGAAGCAAAAGAAGGGAAAGAATAATAGTTCATAAGTCAACGAGGTGACCTTCAAAAACTAACATTTATTTACAGGAAGAAAATATCAACTGAAGCCGTGACTCAGTTTGACGGAGATACACTCCGTCAACTGAGACCTTGGCTCTTTTTTTTTTTTTTTTGCTAACGACGACTGTTACTCCAGTCTGTCCGTTGGGTTTTAAAATCGAGTGAAAATAACGAATTCGTTGGTTCTAAGGAAAAGTTGCATTTTTGTGAGAAGTGGAAGAAGAAATTGACAGCTTATGATTTGAGAAAAATGTAACGATTGCAAAAATATCTGTAAGATATCGTGAGTGAAACAAATGTTTTGACAAATAGTTTTTGTGTAAATTGCGCAGGTTACTAGTAGTCACTAAGGCTGTTCTGTAGGCCCATTAATTTATTTTAAATTGTTTTAAAACTAGAAACGTAAACAATTGAGTTACGTTATGGACGAAAACTTTGAATACTTTTGACACTGCTTTTCAGTTTTTGAGGATAAAATTTAACTACCTTAAAGGAGAGACATCTCTCTTCCAAGCTTCATACCTGGAGGGAATCGCGAATTTTCGGATGGAAGTAAAATAAATATTTCTAATTTTTGCACTTTTCCAATTTGCTTTTACATCACTGTCTGTGAGTGATATCACGCATTCAGTATGCCATAAACTTGGGTGAAACTTTCTCAGTGAGAGTATCCTGCTAATAATCTGTTTTTAAGCAGAGGGTCTGAGCACTTTTTGAGGAACGCGAATTTATACCAAAATATTTGGGGGCACATGGAAACAGTGATTTTCTTCCTCACGAGGCTGATGTGTGTAGAAAACTGACAGACGTATTTCCTTTGCTTCAGAAGCTCTAGAAACAGCACTCAACCTGTTGCCCATGGGCTATGCGCCTTCCATAAACGTAACCTCAATTTTTTAACGAGAAAAAATTCGCACAAAAAATGAAAATAAAAATAAAATAAAAATAAACCGCTAAATTCATGTAATACACAAAGTGTAATTTGCATTAAAATCTAATGCATGTATTGTCTTCCAAAAACACTGCAAATATTACGAACTTATTTTTTTCTCCATTTACACCCATTGGGCAATGTGTATGGGGTAGCTGGAAACACTTAAATTGTACAGCAAAACAAGCAGAGAAAGTGAAATTCGTAGCCAAATAATTTTGTCAACATTTCACATGATAAACAAAAATAGTAATTTAAACCAGTTATTTCGCGTTTGAAATTGTAAGATCACAAAATTTTCGTTAACTTTTTTCAGACTTATCATCTTCAATAATGGTGACACCTGCGACGTTGTTTGGAAAAACCCGGAACTCTCAGTCGAAGTCGAATCCTATGTTGCCTTGTCGTCATACACTAATAGTAATAAATTTTTAAAAATCACCACCCAGCGCAGTTAGCTATTTGCTTCCATTTGTCTCATGTTTCCAATGATCCCATGCCCTATACATAAAATGCGAAACATACGTCAATTTTTCTAATAGGCTTCTTTTAAAAATACAATTGCCTTAATTATAATCATATACCAATAATTCAAAGAAGGGTTTTTCGAACTTAGGAAATGAAATGAACTTTCAAAGAACTTCAGCAATAAATTTTATCACATCAAAAGGCATCTATCTCCAGCCACAGATAACAACGGTACTTAAGATGGAAAGAAGAAGTCATATTAAGAAACCTATTTCATTGAAACAATGCAAACAAGATATCATTTATTATTTTATGACATCAATGTAAATATACAGCGCAGCGCACACAGTTTGAACTATCATAAAATATCCCTCGACAATAAGTCTTACTCGAGGAGAGAAAGTTTAACGCACTAAAAAAAAGTTTTACTAATTGCCTTTTCTTTTTTCGTTCAACATAATCCAAAGACACTCCACGCCATCGATTCGTTTAACGACAAAATTTCCCATTGTGAGATTTGTCAAAAATAGCTTCCCCTATTTAAAATGACCCCTTTTGCTCTGAATGAATCCATTCTATTACAATTTCTCATTTGAAAGAAATAAAAAGGACATTATGACGAAAACGCTTTAGCTTCACACACGCCGAACAATCGCTGGTTGACCCATATTGCAGCTTTGAAATACAGTCCTGTCAACATTTCGTTAATATTTCGTACACTTCAGTCATAAACTATCAATACCGAGTTATTTCGGGGATGTAGCGCTTCATACTTACTGATACAAGTCAGAATGTTTGGAATTTTATTATCATCAGGAGTGGGGTTATTGCTGGATACATATTACTTGGTATAGCCCTTTTTTGCGAAGTAATATCCGTTGTTTTTGTGTTTACAGCGGATAAACTCACGGCAACCAAATATGTTAGATTATTGTTTCGTTGCATGAACTCTTAAAGAGCACTGACTCTTCATGTATATAATGCATATACCTATATCATGTATATAATAAGTTGGAAGATTCCCAGGAAAAATATGTATGCAATAACGGACATGCCTCATAATATACGTTTGTTACTCAGGCGAAAAGTAATACTTTGTGTCTGCAAATCTTTAAAATTAAATTCATTTTTTCGAAGTCGAGTCCATATTCTTCATTAAAATCATGCATTGAAACAGGGCATTAACTCATTTGAATTATTTGCCGCATAAGCGCCTATAAGGGCGGGAGGACGCTCAAGCCCCTTTAGGAAGTAATACTAAGTTAATTTTAGTATTGTTGTTTCGTTAAAATATAAAAACATTTCTTCTTCGGCTATTAATGAATAAGGT
Organism: Uloborus plumipes; assembly: GCA_038373865.1. Lineage (NCBI taxonomy): Eukaryota > Metazoa > Arthropoda > Arachnida > Araneae > Uloboridae > Uloborus > Uloborus plumipes. The sequence continues at coordinate 70,392 of JAXGGA010004439.1, read as the reverse complement.
ATTAGAAATGTCAAATTTAATAACTGTAATCTGCATTGAAGCTTTCATAATTATAAAAATGTATCTCCGTATCCATGTAAACCATAAGAAAAATACTGACCCCCTCCCCCCTCTAAACATTTCGCACGTTGGCGCCCATGCTTTGCAGGGTGTTGTGATTCTTTCAATTAAAATGGAATTGTTCTATGTTCCTCATATTTCCTTATTTTGCAGGCGTTTTCGAGAAAAGTTCACTTATTTGATGCATATGACAGCAATTTAAACCTTCCATTTATTTGCAAAAATTCCAGAGAGAAAAAACATGAACTCTTTACGATTAACACATCAAGTGTTGGTCGATGCATCATTCGAGCCTTATCGTTTACCAGCATCAGCAAAGTACTGGTGCATGCTGCCAGACCCATCATTTTTTAAATTTATAGGGGGCAAAGGATATGTACTCAATGCAAATTATATGATAAAATATGTAAGGGGAAAAAAACGCGACAATTTCTCAAAGCGTGGGAGACGGGGGAGACGCTATATTACCCTTCATGGAGCCCTTCAGATGATGAGCTTACATGCGCACCTCAAATACAGCTCCTTTTACGTACGTGTGGCATTCAGAGGTTGTGCACCCCTAATTCTAGCTCATATGCAACTTAAAAATAATAATGACAATGATAACTAGACTACTTTCACAAGTGTGTGGATCCGTGTGTGATTTCCCTTTTAACGAGTTTCGTTTATTTTTAACTGTTGGAAAATAATTGTTTTCTCCATCTTCAAAATACTAACAACAAGATTTAAAGACTCATCTAAATGACCATCAAGTTTCTCCCCCCCCCCCCCCCCAGTGAGTCTGTAAAGTGGCTTCATTTTCATCGAGTTCAATTCTTTCTTCGCAGCTCAAAATCGTATATTTCTATTTTTACACAAATAATAATATTTCGTAATAAGCATGAATTAAAACATTTATTTACTTTATTTTTCCTTAAAACTACGAAACTGCCCTTCTTATGTAAATTTTCTTCTTGTGTCTTATAACCAGGGTTGGCAAAAACCCAACCCACCCTGGTTTTTGTGGGTTTTTCTGGGTGTTTGCGGGTTTTTCTGAGTTTTTACGGATTTTCTGGGTTTTTGTATGTTAAATTTTTATTCTTATGCGGGTATTGGTATATAATGTATGCATTCATTCATATAAAAATATATTTATTAAGTTAAAGTTCTGAATCGCATTTAATCAATGTCGATGGATTAATAATTAATATTATTAACATTATCAATTAATATCATCAACCGAATTGTAATATTTAATGTGTATATTTAAGACGCTTTGGACAATGGTTTCAGCTATAAACTTTTATCACTTGTTTTTTACAAAATAGAAGAACTGTTGCAAATGGGCTTTCCTACAAACATAGCAATGTAAAAGTTTCCAAAACTTTTATGCCATTATTATTTTTTTATTTATGCCATTTTATTATTTTTTATGCCATTAAATTTTTTTTGCCATTATTTTTTATGCCATTAAAAAATTAAAACCATTTGCACTTGTTTATTAATAGAAATAATCATCTTTTCTCATTAAGTAGCCTGCTTCAATTTCTAGTCAGGTCATTTGCATGTTTTTTTCTGTCATATCTCAATAATAGGTGTGTGTCTGAGATAAGGGAAGTGTCTCCCCCCCCCTCCTATTTTCAAAACCAAAACTGATTAATATCAGATGGGGGAGGGGGAATTTTTTGAAATAATCTTAAGAAAAAACTAGGTTAACATTAGAACTTAGCAAGAATTATAAATTTATTAATAAATGCTTGTCATAATATTTTACTAGTAATAAATTGTATGGGGACGCATTTTCTTTGCTTTTTTAAATCCAAGAAAGGGTTTAGTGCTTTAAGTCAAAGGTATGGTACCTCTATAATATAGCACTTGAAAATCATCATATACTAAATGCACTAAAGTTAGAAGAAATGAAAATAATAATAAGTATTTTGCAACAAAAAGTAGTATCATAGCTAGAAAAAATTTCTGGACGATGACTTGAAAATTGAAGAAATAATAATTATTTTACGAAATAAATAATTACCCTAAGAAAAATTATCTCAAATAAACCTGATTTCTTACTTATTTTTTATGTATAATTTAGAAGAGATATTATTGTTGACTATATTTGTTGAAAACTTAGAAATTAACAAAATCCCGGGTTGGTTTTTGTTGGTGGACTCGCCCAGAAAAACCCGGGCGGGTTGTTCTGGGCTGGGTCCACCTTTGCCAACCGTGCTTATAACCACATTTTTGACAGTGCTATTTTAAGTCCTAGTCCAATGTTAGTGGGTCTTATGACAAGATCCTGGAAAATCTTACAACCAATTTTGTTATTTTAATTTAGTGACTTTTTAATATTTTTCCGATGCTAATTAAGGCGTACATCAGATATGTATAAAAGTGCTCTACAATAAAATAAAAATATATTCTGTTACGAAATTATACTCTTACTTAAACTTCTAACCAAATGGTTATTTCTTTATTCATAAAGTTTTTTCTTCGCAATTAACTTAAAAAGTAAGCATATTAAACAGAACCGCAGCATATGCATATTTCCTTTGCGTAACTTTCGTCCTTGCACCAAAATAGAGCGGTTGATAAATTTTCTCATCTTTAATTTTGACATTGAAACCGTGTAAAGCAACGACACGAACGCTTGTGGCATAATGTGGAGCAATCGTGTTGGAGATCTAACATATAAGTTGACCCAACGCTTCCCCAGGAGTGAACAAAAAAGCGAAGTGTGCAACAAGCCTTGGACGTGCGAGGCCAGCAATTGTGTTACATGGTACAACAAGACCTGCGGAAGCGCTCCTTTCTGAATAATAATGCGATGGACTCGAGGACAAAGTTGCTTTGACAATGATTGCAATGATGTCACGATATCAGAAGAAATCGAAAGTGAGATGATTATTTAAAGCGTTCCAGTTAAATGAATGAAAAATCTCTTTATGGTCAAGTTCCTGGTTCGACGATGAATGGTTCATTATTGATGTAGGAGCGATTCAATGAATGCGAAGAGATGCATTGATGGATGTAACAGAAATGTAAAATGTTGGATTCTTTTATTGTTTACTGACGATACTTGTGGCCCGGTAGCAGAAACAGCGCTACTGTGCAACTTGCGTCGTAGATTTCAAAAAGACAAAAAAAATGCAGACAATATCTTTGTTGAGGGAGAAGAAATTAAAATTTTTTAAAGGAAAAAAAAACTTAAATTTCATATACGGTATTAGTATATCGTCGTTGTGGTACAAACGTACAGATGTGTACTATTAATATTAATTGCTATGAATGTTTTTTAATGTGTAACTGCCTTAATAACATGTAAATAGTTTAAAGACGTTAATCCATATTTGCTAATATAGTATGGTAATATGCATACATTTTAAGACTTGTGATTTCAATACCCCAGGAGAAAATTTTAGCTGCGTCAGTGAAGAGGGGAAGTAGAAGCCTTAAATGATGGTGCTGTATTACAGTATCAATCAGTAGCTCTTATATCTTAAAGTTTTTATTATTATTATTATTATTATTATTATTATTATATGCATAAAAAAAGGAAAGCAACTTTCTGCCTAGCGTGTCTGTACTCTGTATTAGCGAGTTAGGTACACATTACATATTTTGTAAAAAATAAAAAAATATGTAAAGACAACTAGACCACCATAATCAAGAGCCTTCTTTCAAAGCCTTCTATTCCATTTATAGTCCAAATTGTTTGACGACGTTGTTGTTCAAAGCGATATTATTGTTCATTATTGTGACTTAGGCTTTTACTTCTCCATTGTTAAGTCTCTGAAGTAGCTTGCCAAACCACCACCGCTAGATGGTATAGACCAGGCAGAGGTGGCTTTCACTTTTTCTTGTTTTCCGCAGTAAAAAATAAATACACGAAATCGAATGAAGTCTTACAAAAGACTGAATTACAAGTCAAAAATATGAGAAAATCATTTTCAAGATTCGATGTAATGCGCATCGAGTTTGACACAAACCTATCAAGGGAAAATGCTTCTGAGCTAGACGTCATTACTCTGAACTGGAGGAAAAACTGTACCTGCACGAAAAAAATAAACCTACAAATAGAATTTTCCTTATCAATAAAAATTACATAATTAATGGGCGTCGACTCATGTGTGTCAGCAAACGGTAACTGACTGTAAAGAAGCGGGAAAAATAAAGTTTTTCTACTAGCTGGTAATTTCAAGGATACAGATCTTGAAAAGTGAACTGTAAATGCAGCTATAATTCACAGATGACAACACTTCGATGAATTAAAATCAAACAATTTGAAGCAACAATCGAAGATTCAGTCATGCTTGTCATGCGGTAAAATGAATGTTTGATTAATGCGTTGCAACTTGGACAAGCTAAAGAGTGGTGATAAAGAATTCTGTAGGGGGGATTATATATCTAGGGGGAATAGATAGAGTGAATTCTATTCCTGTTGCTTACAGTAAATTGAACATGTAAAGATGTAAACTTACGGCATTTACATTTTATAATGGCAGAAACTGCCTAAATTTTAGGTAACTCTCTAATGTTCATGACTATAAATGTTCTTTACATTTCAGGATCCAAATATTTGAGAAGCTGAGTCAAATTTTGTACCCTCACTGTAATTTCAGTATAACGAAATTTCCCTATAGCGGAATGATATCTCCGGTCTCTTCAATTGAGTTACAACTGCATTCAACTGTTATTTCATGCTTAATAAAACAGCTATTTAAAAAATAAGTACAGTGAAACCTGTGTAAGTTGACCTCTTGCGGTACAGTACTTTTGTACAAAGCCTCCCAAAGTGGTTTCCGCGGCACCCTTGGGAATCGTAGGGCTAGGTGAGGTTGCCACGAAATGTTCATGATATCAAATCTTTGTTGTTAATTTAACAAAAAGTTTTATTTTTACTCAACAGTCTCACCCGGTTTCACTAAAAACAAAACAAAAAAAAAAAAAAAAAAAAAAGAAAACGCTAGAAGATACGATTATTTTTTATATTAAGAACCTTTTAGGTATTATTTCATTAAGCACCTAATAAGTGACAACCCTGTGTCTACACAATTTCTTGTCCTTTCAACAAAATCATGCAAATAAATGAACATGCTGTTTTACTTATCTTTCTCTACTTATGTATAGGCAGATATACAGTTCCATTTAAATACAAATAAATAAATTTATACGTATCTACATAAGTATAGACATATAATAGTGATAAATGATTAGGGTACCTGAAAGAATTTTTAATTATTAAATGGGTGTCACGATTTGGAAAGTTTGGGTACCCCTCCATGCTTTAGCGAATAACTTAGACAGGTGATTAACTTATTGAGGTTGATATTTATGGTATGGGGCTCATTTGTACCTGACAAAAGCGGTCAACATAGACAAGTGGTAAACTTAACAAGTTTTACTTTACAATCGTATTGCATTTTTTTCTCTACAAATGGTGGTTTTCTGCAATATGCTACCAAAAATATGAAGTGTGAATATTAAAAACTTCCTTTCTGAAACAACTTTCCTTGGGTTACGAGGAATATAGTATGTGGTAGAGAGGACTACCAGGTGTTATTTATATAATATAGGTGATTTTTTAGAAAACATTTTCTGCTTTCTAGTTTTGTTCCGTTTCATGGCATCGCTCAAATATGTCTTGGAGCTCGATGCTTTGACAGAATCGAGGACTTACTGCGTACAATAAAAGATAAATGCTTTGTTGCATGCGATAACTCCTTGATTCCCTTCCTCTCCGCAAACAGGCAAATTTTTCATTTTCAATTAAGATAATATCTCATTTTCAATTAAGATAGTGGTAACTTATGCCTATTTTTCATGACTGTTTTGGAGGGTGGTTTTTTATAGGAAAATAAAAATGAATTATCTTGAATATTAAGAGTTTTTATTTACATATTGAAAATATAAAAAAATATATTTTAAAAAATTTAATAGTTTATTACTATTACTATTATTATTGTCACTCGAAGTTGGAACTTAAAAAAAAAAAAAAAAAATGCACGTGGGTGGCCCGGGTGATTTTGGCTCTTGATGTTATCTGAAATCAAATATTCTTGATTATTCTTAATCTATACACATGTCATTTTGGTCGGAACTACTAAAGTTAAATTTCAAGGGTAAATAACAAAATGGCGGACTTTCAAAAAAAAAAAAAAAAGTCCTTTTATTTTAGCAAAGAAAGGGTTGTAAAATAAAAAGTTAGGGGTAAAAAAAATTCTCTTTAGTACCGACGAGAACTATAAGTATGTAGAATAGCCTGTTAAAATTTGAAATCAATCGGTTCTGTAGAAGAAAAGTTAGGACCCGGGCCGACTAGAAAAACAGTGTTTTGAGAAAAACGCGTTTAAAGTTCAATAACAAACTCCGAGGCGCTCTAGGAAGCTCGTTATAACTCCCGAAATATTTCGAATTTCTGTCTGAAATTTTTGCAGTATATTCTCAAGACATTGTACTTTCAAATTAGGCAAAAAAAAAATCGTTTTTGAACCCAAGTTACCAGACTACTACCTTAAGAATAAATGTTGACATAACCTCTTAATTGATCCTGGTGCCAACCGATTGCATAGCTTCTTAAAATTCTCCGAAAGCTTTCTTCACTCAGCAATAGAAATAAGTGGAAATCTCGAAAATGTGCGAGAGACTGTTCAAAATATCGAGGAATTGCTCATTAGGAAGTATGTTTTGCAATTTATTTAGGTTAAACCAACAGTTGCTGGCTATTCTTTTCTTAAAACACTTTTCATCGAATGAGTGGCACAAGGTGAGCCTCTTTGTCTATAGTTTATGTCGATCTATGGCATTAATAAGACTTCAGTTCATAAAGGGGGGAATAAAACTTAATAATGGTTGATCTAAGACTTCAGTTGGTAAAGGTTGGTGTGAGTTTTGTGTAATATCAGTAAGACTTCACTTAAGAAAGTTTGAGCTTTTGTAGTCGTTGTAAGAGAATGGTTAAAATTGTCTGGCAGGCGAATTCGAAGCATTGATGTGCAAAATGCTTGTTCAAGTTTCGGTGCTGGAGAATACCGTTGGTATGAAACCACATAACTTTCTGCCAAAAGTGGAGTTTCGAAATCAATTTATTCATATTTTCCCCCTTTCGGTTATGTTATTTGCCTGTTTTTAAAGCTATTTACCATTTTGAGTCATTGGATGATACTGACAAAAACCAGCCTTTGATTCATTTTACACTTATTTCTATGAATAACAGTAATAATAATAAAGAAAGAAAAAGAAAAGACCATTAGTAAAAGTTAAGTTAAAAAGCAGCATTAATTTTCGTTTCCGCAACAACCACTAGAAATCGGTTACTAATTTGTGTTTGTCTTTTTGTTAGATGTATTGTTGTTGTGTGTCTTGTACCAGCCAAGCTGGTAATGTGGCGTGCGCTGCTTCATTTTCCCAACTGTTCCGTCATTTGGTGTAAAATCCGACTTCCACATTACACACATGCCATAAGGACCCGTTTATGGAGTAAGCAACTTTTCACAGCACAATAACACATTCGCACACATAAAGGACTAGGACAGGAGAGAGAAAGTACATTCATGCCCGAGCCGGGATTCGAACCCGGGACCTCCCCATCTCTGTCAGGGTTCTCTAACCACAAGACAAGGTGGCCCGTCTGTTAGATGTGTAAAAACATGAATGAACTTAAGAACCCTTCCTTCTGTGTTTTCAAATACTGAATTTTTATTAGTTAACTCAACAGTTCCCAAAGTAGGTGCAGCGGGGTAACGCAAGGGGTGACGAACAGTGTCAGTGTCCATCGTATTAATATACATAACATGTAGTAGAGATACACTATAGGGTGCCGTGAGCATATTCTAATACCTCTCAAAAGTTGCCGCGAATGGGAAGAGTTTGTTAACCCATGATAACCAATTTATTGGAAGAAACATTGAACTTTATATTCAACAGTGTGGGTACTCTTCAAACTGTTCTGTATCTTTTCTCTACTATACTTCTGATATCATTTTTGCTTAACCCCTCATGTCCCAAATTAATTCAGCAGATTTTGAAAATCAGTCGGGTCTAAAGCCCCTTACGCCTTAGAGCCCCTTAGAAAACTGTTTCCGATTGCAGGTACCATCTGTCGGCCTCTTAGCAAAGTACAAGAAGTGGTACTCAAAAGCTTCAGCATGATTCCAGCCATTAAAGATTCGTAATACTAAATTAATGTAAGCGGGACTTCTGAGTCCCTTCGGTGCATGGAGGGTTAATTTATCGTTAAACACATAAAAGCATTTTTCCTTATTCACATTGCTGTGTTTAATTACTTGATCCAATAAGATTTTTTTTCCTTCATAATTTACTTTCGCAGCTATAGCGTTTGAAGGCTTAAAACTTTTTTAAACTGCTTAATTAAATTATTCACTCATTTTTGTGTGATAATTTATACCATTCGAAGGTAACGGCAGTTGAGTTAAACTAAAATAAATGTTCGTTAATTGCCTAACGACAGCAGTTTTCCTCTCCCCATAATGTTTCGAAAACAACGATCTCAATCAATCGCACGAATCGCTGTAATCACTCATCCAAATAAAGTATTTACAACTTTCTTCTGATATCGATCCTATCGTTTAAAAAACTCTTCAGTTCCAAAATAAATCGGATCCTATTTGAATACTCACCTGTGGACAATCGCTTCCTGAGGATTTGGTGCTATTGGGTTTATCGATTATCGTAACAGGCAGAGCATAATTGTCCGAGAGCTCAGCTCCTGCACTTCTTTTTATGCGTCGAATTGGGTTGTATTTTTATTAAATATGTGCTACTGAAACATTTTCTTTGTTTTTTAACTAAAAATGTTAATTTTTCTCACAAATCAACTTAAAATGAAGCATTGAAAGGAAATGCCTAGAATAATAATTAAAGGGGCAAGTGGATAAAGGTGATATGTGACATTTTTAAAAACCTAACTTTTTACCATTGCTGAAGGTTGATAAGTCCATCAGTATCATGTCCCCTTAGGCACAGAAATGATTGATAACTAAGAATATGACCCCGTTTTACCCGTTGAAACAAATCCATTAAAAAAAATAACATTTTCTTTGAAAGCTTTTTCTTAAATTTTAACAATTGTCACATATCACCTTTATCCACTTGCCCCTTTAATTTTCCATGATCTACGAAACATCCATATTTTATGAATCATGCTCTCCAATACTAATATTCCAATGGTAAAAATGCAATAACTAATACAACTATCTGTATTTTAATTATCATTTATTTTTCTTTACTTGAATGAACACTTTCTACTTCTCCATACTTTCGATTGAATTTTTAATCTTGTTTGCAATTAATTTTTGATCATGTTAATACGTGTTTTACCCTTTACGTCTCGCACCAAAAAACTAAAGGAAGTGAGTTCATATAGACTCATTTCGTAAAAGCTAAGCATTTCTAAGAATGCTGGATCAAATGTATATGGGCCATTTTATAGAAAAACGACCCTATTGTCAGCACTTTATTTATGCGTGTAAATCAAGTAAAATTTTAATATTTAATAGTAACTAGGGTATAACATAAAAGAACGTACAGACTACTTGGAATCATTCAAATAGCTTTGTACGAATTGCGAAAAATATCGATCCTCTATGTTAAAAAGCAGTGCGTGTGATTCATTCAGAAATTTTTCGCTATTCAACCTGAATAGGACATATTTATAGAATTTGAAAATTAATATTTATTCACATCCGGCAGGTCAAGGGAAAGAGGAAATTGAATTTCATCCAAACATCAACATGTATGATGTTTTCTTTGCACGAGGGGTGTGGACCCGGAAAACCCTTTCTCAAAACCGGCCTTGTGAAATAGGAAATAATCCTTACGCTTGTCATTTCCTGTAAAATGTCTGTAAGATGGACACTATCTCATCCGAAAATCATTTTATATTGATGTAAGAAGATCGATCTATGAAGCATTATAAGAATTAGGACGAGTCGATTCTTAATTTATGTAACAATGCGAAACTTTGACCTGCCGAGTGCTGGTCAACAAAGCGTCGTATTTTACCTTGTGAAATACCATTGTTATACGCACAATGGCCGAACTTTTTAATCTGCAACTTTCGTACAGGGTGGAGCATTTTCAACTTAATTTCTGTAGCTGCGGTGAGCATTTTGCTTTCCATTGTTCTTTAGAAGCTCTCTTCTCTCTTGTGCATTTAATGGTATTGAAACAATCAAAGGCATAGCAAGAAATTCTTTTCAAGGGTGCATGGGTAATGTAGACTGCTGGACGTTAGAGCTGTGGAGCAATTTTTTGTTCTTCATTTTACTTGGAAAACACTTATGAAACCATGAAAAGTTTTGGTTATTTTTGAATCGCATACTGTGAATCAAAACCGAAAATAAATATCAAATAAAACTTGAGTCAAGGCATGAAAGCTCACTATAAAATGTCTTTTTTTCTTCTTCTTCATGTTGAATTAAGCATTAAAAGATCTCGTTTTTGGTGCATTTTCTTCATTTTTGGTGTTGATTTAATTAAAATCAGAACCTATACTTCGTTCACTGAAAATATAGACTAGATGTGAACAAACTCTTACGCCATTAGCAGATGTCAGTCATTTGGCGTGGACAAGAACAAGATGGTGCCAATCATTGGTGCGAATCCTTTTTATTAACTTTTTTCTATTCTGAATTATTAGAAAATCCCCTAGAAAACTTTCTAACAACATCCGGTATACTTTATCTCTGAAGAGTGTAAACCAAAACTGTAAGTTAAAACAGAAACTTATTATTTTCATTGTTTTTAGAAAGTAGTTATTTTTTTTTAAAAAAAGGAAGAAAGCTTAAAATAGAAATTCTGATTTTATGTTGAAATCAGAACCTATTTACTGGACTATGAACAAGAGTTAAATAAATAAATAAAATAAAAAAACCTTGCCTGTTACGATTTTTAAAATTCGCTTCTCCAGGATGAGAGCATCTATTAAATCTAAATTTCAAACCTTCTATCATTTTATGTCTCTATTTAATCAACTGAACCGACGTCCCTTTTCTAATGGGGGATTTTCGGAAATGTTGTCCTAGTGTACAGCTACGAGTACTATTCTCCTCACTCAAATGGGAACTTTTACGAACGGTTGTTCTTATTTATTCGATCGTTTCATCGTAAAAATCGTAAGGGACTGGTTTCACATCAGCAGAAAACCGACCGAAACCGAAATCAGAAACCGAAAATCCGGGTACTTTGAATATAAAGGGGGAAATGGAACGTTCCCGGCTTTTCGGTTTCGGCCAGTTTTCTGGTGTTGTGGAGGAAGGCCCTAACTTCTAACGATGTCTACATTTGAATTAAATAGCAATGTAATATTCTTTATTTTACTTATTTTTGATTGGTTATATTTTCTCTTTGTAGGTAAGCCTTTTGCTTTATGTTTGCATACCCAAGATTTCTTTGCACACCCTTTACAACTTGTGTTTATCGAAAACCGTAAGTATTTAATTTATTGGTTCGGAAGCTATCCAGGAGTCAATGTAAGCACTATTTTCTTAGTCCAGTTCACAGCATCAAAATACCTCTTGTACATAATGAAAAGTATGGTTCTCCCTGTTTCTACTACTGTAAGTATTTTAATATTGTATGTATACTTTGAATTATGCATGCTTCTTGGTTTTTGTATTGAATGTAAAGTTTATTTTCAGCCTTTGATTTTGTTATCTTGTAATGACCAAACACATTGTGTTGGTCATTATCATTCTTACAGAATAACTTCTGCTGAGCTTCAAGTTATGTACTCTAGAAATGTACCTTAAATTTTACAGTCGCATAAAATTATGCCTCAATTTAAGTCATGGCTCATGACTTGTTTCTTTCCATTTTAGCAATAGTAATTTTAAATATTTCCTTTAACTCTTACAAACCTACAAGGTTATGAGGCGCTAAGGTAAGCATAGTTTTTCAGGAAAAGGTAGATGCCATTTCTATAAATGACATGTGATTTATATATGGGGTTATTCCTTATATGAAAATAACGAATGACTCAATTGTTTCTAATTCTTCAACAACGTTGCGAAAGAAAGTCATTAAAGCAGGCTTAGTAATTTTAAACTTTTATATTTTTTTTATTAATTTTATTTACTTTTTTTTCATTTTAATTATTAACATTTCAAACTTCATTGCAGAAAATAGAAATGCAATATGGAATTCGGGAAAGATACTTGAAAATTGTATTAAGGCGTAACTTAATATAAAGTGTTGTGTTTTTTTTTTTTCCAGATAGGCAGTTAAGATAATTCTAATGTGGATTTTTAAAAAAGTAGCAGAGTTCATGAAAATGCTTTGTTATCGGGAATGCGCGCACAGCAGGTTTTTATGCGGTACTTTTTTTTTCCTGGCAGGGTGTGGCCGAGTTTTCTGGATTCGGCCTAGTTATCTAGTGCTGATTTTTAGAGACTACGGTACAAATTTTTATCGAGAGCATTAAAATGTCTTGATGAGGAAGTTGATTGTATTTTTTTTGATCGTTTTTTTATCGTGGTAAAAATATTTTTTTATGTATTGTGGGAAAAGAGTTACTTGTGTATATTTGCCGCCTTATTTTGTATCCATTCAAGACTTATGTATTTTCAGATGAAAACGTTTTCGTTATTTTGACTTATAAGCATAAAATGTCTTTCTGTGGGCGAATTTAATATCGTGCAATAATTAGCTAAAAATAATTTTCTATTTAATAATAACGCATCGAAGAATAATATGTACATTTTGGAAAGAAACGTAGATTAAGAAATTAATGCAAAGAATTTTTAGTTGATCTGAGGAGCTATGATATACACAACGGATATTAACTTATTTTTATGTATTTTCTCTTGTTTGTTATTTTTCGTTCAAACTCTTTACATTGTTTTATATCTTATGTTCAAGTTTACTTTAATACGTAAAACACAAACATTTATTCACGAATAAGAAGAATGTACCGTTTTAAATTAGAAGTGATGTTTAGTTTTCCAATGAATAAGAAAAAAGTAGTTGTGATTTTTAAAAAATATAAATCCTTGATATCTGTCTGAAAATATTTGCACAGATTTAAAGATTTGCAACTATTATACCATTTTTCTTTGTGCCTGATTTAAAACTAACCCATATTTTCGGATTATTTATTTACAAAATTACCTCGCTTAAAAATTATAGTGTTTAAATACAATGGCTGCATGTTCACGAATGTGTTTTTCTCTCCCCCCCCCCATCAGCCCTCCCCTCTCCCATCGCTTCCACGCTTGACCTATCAGGCAAACCTCAGTTGCTATGTTTAATTTTAGCACGTGGGCGTAGAATTGGCCATTTCTCCTTGGCGTGGCTAGAATCTCTATTCCAGAAATTACGCACAATGTGGTCAAGATAAGCTTCTTTGCTTAATCCTCATTTAAATTTAGCGGTGAAGGTTACCATTATATTTAACCAGGTTTATTGAAAACGGAGCATTTTCAGTTGCCGTAGTTGATCCTGTTTAATATTTATGCCACATTTTGGTCTGCCTTATTTAATCTCTAAATGGTGTTTTGTTTATTTATTACGGCGATTAGTCTCAAAATTCTTAAACATATTTAGGTAGATCACCTGATTTTTATGTTTTGTTTATTACGCTTAAATTAACATTTTCCTCTGTCTAGAGCGCTGAGCTGAGGAATTGATTTTTGGGTCTAAATGTGCAAGCTCAATGTGAGATCACAGGAATTTACCGAGATCTTCAAAAAATTTCATACAATTGGTCTGACATTTTTCCAAAAGTAGGAGAAATAATTACAATATTGTTATTTTTAACCACCGGAATGTCCCCTTTTCATTTGATGTACGTTTGTGTGGATACCCGTACTTTATCATTCGGAAAATTTATATTTTCATTCCGCAATTTGAGAATGCCCCCTCTCTAAAATTTTAAGTCCGGGGCACCCCTGTGCACAAGTTTCGTTTGAAAATGCAGTGATACAGACTCTAACAGAAAAATCAGGAACACCGATTTCTTTGCCGATAACCGTTTGTGGCGTTGTGCCGGTAAGAAAATTTCTCTTTTAACCCCAAAATAAATGAACTTAGTCCAGGGTCAAGCGTTTTGTTTATGAACCATACCATGCCTCCTCTTGTGTGAAAGCTTTCTGTTGGTGCCATGTGGGGAGGAGGGGGAGTTCCAGTTTTGTTGCTCAACAGTAAAGGTAATGATGTAGTGCTCCTTTCTACATCATTTTTAACAATGCGCATCTCATGTTTCAATTTCGTCACCTCATAACAACAGTTGGATACTGTTTGTTCCTGGACAAATGCTGCTCAGAAGCGTCGAAATTTCAGATTTTATCCTATACCCTATTTGGTGTATTTCGGTCTTTAATCGCGACGATTCTGGAATTGATCGGTGCTAGCACCAACTAAAATTGCCACATTTTCAAATGAATAAACGTGGTTATCCAAAACAGATACCATGTTTACCCATTGTCTATCCTGAAACGAGTCCCTGTCCAGGATGAGGTATATCATGAATTTCTTAAAGCCTATTATTTATAGTCTCTTTCATTCTAGAAACATAAAGAAAGAAACTAGGAAACAATGAACGCTAGAAGTATTTGGTGCCTGTTTTTGTGTTTTAATTTATTTGATCAAAGGTCTTCTCTCCCCTTTGCAATCTCTTTTTCTGCAAAAAAATTAAATTCTAAACTAATTTTAAAGAAAAAAAAATTAGTTGAAAATAACACCCTGGTTTTTAAAAATGGATTTTTTTTTTCATGTAAATGGGTGGTGGGGGGGGGGGGGGGTCTAAATGACTTCCCATGAACTGTTACTGAATTTCACTTCCGTAATTCTATGCTCAGTTATCCAAGCATATCTAACTAAACAAGGCATATGATACAATCTATTTCATTAAGACAAGAAAATTTCTCGGCTGAGCCTTTTTATCCTGAGATGACCGCTTCTTCTCCTCGCTGAATTACCTACTGCCGAAAATGTAATGCAGTTTCGATTATAAATTCTTTTCACATTATGCTGCTGAAAAGATGTTCACGCTATTGCTCTCAAGCGTTCAAGCTGGTTTTTACTCGATGCCGCACTCTTTGTTACTTTCCTGATGCATTCACTAACCAGTTATTGTTCGGGTGGATTTTTGATTGTGCTACAAATTCGGTCTTTTCTTAATTGTAAGACACTTCTCTTGAGATTGCATGATACGCAATGCTTTCGGATGAATATAAGTCCTACTTTTGTTACAATTGCTGCTGCTGATTTATTCCCATTATTTCGTCAAGATGAGATTTCCGCACTTCCTCGCAGCTGTTCATTTTGAAGTGTTTCCCGTGTAACTTTTTATAATCAGTTTTAGATGACGAAATTTTTATGCAAAACGTCACTCTGAGTTAAGAAAACTAATGTCCAAACCTGGTCAGTAAAAGGCCTATTACACGTTAGGAAATTCATTCAACTCAATGCTCACTTTAACCGTAACTTCAAAGGGGTATCACACTTTTAAAAATATGCGCTCAATATTTTGAAGTGTGTCGAATATGTAAAGTAAAGTCGAATATTTTAAAGTGTGGTGCCTCCTTAAAGTTGAATGAATTTTCTGACATATAATAGGCCCCTTAGATCGGTCAGGGGAATTAATTGCCTCTAGTTTGGAGAAGTTAGTGGAGTTACATACACGTAGGTGTATTTTTTGCGTTTTGATATAATTCGCATGGAGTAACAGTTGATTAAGGAGGGGGTACATACCTTTTTCCCCCTCCTGGAAAATTCGAAATGATTAGCCTGGTTTTGTCACTCCTAACTGTATCACTATACAAGCGAAGAAAATAATCCTCCTTTAAATTATTTTAATTACGCTTCCGATATATGGTTACATGCGTTTCACGTAGACTTAGACATTTCTCTATTTCTGAGTTAAGCAGCCTTATCAGGGCCGACGCGAGGCCAGGTCTGCGCAATCGGAAACTTCACACACTCCAGGGTTCCCCGTACCTACCAAAACTTGTGGTTTAACCGGGATAGGGCCCCGAAGAGCGCTCTGTTCTTTTTGAACCACACCAAGGGCCGAGCAAACCCTTGGCCCAGCACCCCCAGAGGTATTTTAACGCCCAGCAGTCAACATTAATGAAGACGATGGATTTTTTGATCGGCTGGGATCGAACCCGGGACCCGGTCACGAATCCGACGCCGTAAGGCCCGGTTTCCTAGGATTGAAATCGTCGATCTCTGGCGAGGCAACAGAGGCCGCCGCCTTCTGCGCATGCGCCTGAGCCGCAGAGTGACGTCGCTTCATGCCACGCTCCAATCAAACTGGTTTCCAGCGTGCGTCGCGCCCGGCGTCAGCGACGATTCTAGGAAACCGGACCTTTACGGATCTGTCTACCACGGCCCGCGCAATCGGAAACTACAGGCCTGGCCTTTGGGAAGGCCTGGCTCGAAATTGGAGTGATGTAAATTTTTTTAGTGTAATAGGGAGGGTCTGGCAACCAAAATGACAAAGGGTCCGTCTTGGCTCTCGGCGGCCCTGAGTGTTTGTGCTTTCGCACGTGTTATAAGTGCTACGCAAGTATTTTATTGGGCGCCAACCTTTTTTTCATTTTTAATCTCATGGTTGATTTAACTCGATCTGTAAAAAAAAAAAAAATACTCAGGAAAGTATTCCAACTATCGAAGCGTAACGGATGATATTTTGAACACTCCCATAAAGCAGCCCTACTCAGCCATTGAATAATCAAAATCTATAAACCTTCCGCATAATTAGTACCTTGTTTTATTCCCAATAAAACCTACTTATTTTCATCATAAGGACTAGCACTTTTTCCGTTTAATTGCTCACTATGATGCTTTTTCGTTTTTATTTACAGTGCATTTTCTACAGAGAGGAGCTTGCTCCAAATATTGACTCATTTTGGCAATATGATTGTAAAACTGAGATAAAAGCATTTATTTATAATTATAATAATAACAATAATCGTAATAATATTTTTTTTTTTGCAAATAGCAGCTTAAACTTTGTTATGACTCAAAATGAATGATGAGTTTTGCTATGTGATTCATATTCTATTCAAATCCTTTTTCAGAAGTACAACAAACCTATTTTTAAGCGATTATAAGACAAAAATAACTTAATCATTTTTGAAAAACATGTATACTCCAAATTTAATCAATTGTCTCTTACACGATTGAGCAAAAAAAAAAATATATATCATGAATATTTAAATTTAAGCTCTTTAATTAAAGAAAAGAAAATCTGTTAGAACACATATTATCTGTTACGCTTTTGAAATTATAATTTGTTTTGACTATTTATTACTTTCATATAGTTTTCTGAATATTTTCTAAAATGGTAATTAAACTAACACACGTAAAATCGCTGAAATATCTCTGGATCTAACATGCATCTTTTCCAGATCTATTAATTAAATTAAGGGCAATTGAGAAAATGATTGATTGACTAAACCAACACCAGCGCTGGTAGTTGTACAAAATTTAAAAAACAAGCTTTAAGCTATTACTAGCTGCGTAGCCCGGCGTTGCACGGGCTGTAATGTAGTGAAGGCAGTTTGAGAAAACTACTCGCCACCAAGGCGGCTTGCCTTTAAAGAAATGAGGAAAGTTTAAACAGTTTACTCGCCGTCAAGGCGGCTCGCCTTTACAGTAGCGAGGAAAGTTTCAATTCACTACTCGCCGCCAAGGCGGCTCGCCTTTAAAGTACCAAGGAAAAGTTTAATAAACTACTCCCCGCTAAAGCGGCTCGCTAAAAAGCTTTCCTGCATCAAAGAATCAATCGAATTATTTGCACATGCTTCCTCAAAAATAAAGACGTTGTCAAGTAGCGCATACTTAGCACTCTCCCTAAATTACAAATAAAATTCCTTTCCAAAAACAATTATTTCCAAACCGCTTTCTTCCGGTAAAATTAATTGCAAAATTCTAAACGAAAAAGTTCTTTTAATATTTGGATCGAAGCCAGAAAAAGTCCCTTCTAAAAACAGCAATTGCAATTTTATTTAAAAACACATTTTCAAAATGGTCCCTGAGAAAAAATATGTCATTAATAATTAGAATAAAAACAATTGTTAGAACTTTGTTATAACACGTATTCAAAATGACAATGAAAAAAATAACACTCTTTCATTTTAAAAAGTTGAACTTAATTAACGTTTTAATTCAAAATCGCAACGGAAAGAAATAAATATCTTGGAATTTTAAATAGTTCAATAATTTAATTAACGTTTTAATTCAAAATGGCAACGGTAAGAAAAAATGTCTTGGAAGTTTAATCATTAATTAGGCTTAATCGCTTTAAATTTGACTACTTATTAATTAAACATTCGCTTTAAATTTGACTACTTATGGATCGCAGCCAGAAAAAGTCCCTTCTAAAAACAGCAATTGCAATTTTATTTAAAAACACATTTTCAAAATGGTACCTGAGAAAAAATATGTCATTAATAATTAGAATAAAAACAATTGTTAGAACTTTGTTATAACACGTATTTAAAATGACAATGGAAAAAAATAACACTCTTTCATTTTAAAAAGTTCAATTTAATTAACATTTTAATTTAGGGCCGAATTCAAGTGAAACACCATTGCAGTCGCTTCGAGGCGATCGCATATTGCAACCGCTACTGTAAGTCGAATTCAAGTGAATTCGTTTCACTTAAATCCAAATTTTGGAATTTGCGATTGCATTGGTGAGTTGCGATCGTCCGTGTTTCACTTGAATTCCTGCCTTAAAATCGCAACGGAAAGAAATAAATATCTTGGAATTTTAAATAGTTCAATAATTTAATTAACGTTTTAATTCAAAATGGCAACGGTAAGAAAAAATGTCTTGGAAGTTTAATCATTTATTAGGCTTAATCGCTTTAAACTTGACTACTTATTAATTGATATCTTCGCTAATTAAAATCGTATAATCATATAGATTGAAACTAATGAAGCCTGAAAAATTACCTATCTATCGGTACCTGGTTCGACTTTCAGTTCATTGGCGTTCAGGAGAAATAAGCGTGACATAGAAAGATAGAAAGAAAGATAGAAAGATAGTTAGAAAGATACTCAGTTTTTAATATAAGTAGATAACACGATTCCAATTCTTAACAAGGAACTTCTATTTCTGATAAAAAGCTTTTTTCAGCCTAATTTACAATCCTTTCGCTCAAGGTGTTCATCAGATTACAAGTGTTTGCTTTTAGTGAGATAAATGCTTTTCGTGTTTGGATTCATGTAAGTGTTGCAATCAACAATCATACACTAGACCTACATTTGCCGCCTTATCTATTGTTTCTCTCAACACCTTGTGAAATAGAGGAATATGTTTGTTGCCGTATGATCGGCAATTTTGTCTCAACTGAGATGTTGAGTAAATATGTATTTTTGTTTACATTTGTTTCGTTTACCTTTACCAACAGTTTTACAGTGAAACCCCGAATCTATACTTTTCCCGCAATTTGCGTTTCTTTCAGCAGGTCCCTTCAGTAGGTGCTTTCTATGTATTTCCCGTATTTTACGTTCTTCCCGTACCGTAAAGTCGGGTTACTTGGACCCTAGGGGGTTACTTGAGCCCATTACAGTAAAATGATAAAATCTAGGTTTGGTACTTATTAGTTGAAGACTTGCACGTAGTTCCTTGTTTCTCCTCTATGTAGAAGCACTCTGCAGTCTCTAATGCTAGTACCAAACCCAGATTTTATCATTTCACTGTGGGCTCAAGTAACCTCCTTGTGGGTCCACAAGTAACCCGACTTTACGGTACAACAAAACTCCGATTTTACCCCCCTAGAATCTAAGTTTTCCCCGCAATTTGCGTTCGTTTCAGCACTTGCTTCCTATGTATATCCCGCATTTTATGTTTTTCCCGTACAGTGAAATGGCGCTTTTACGTCCCATGAATCTACGTTTTCTCTGCAATTAGCGTTTTTTTTTTTTCAGCAGGTCCCTTCAGCAAATGCTTCTATGCATTTCCCGTGTTTATATTTTTCTCGTATTTAACCCTTTTTTTCATTCAGTCCCTTGAAAAACTTAAAATTGATGTTTTATTGTATTTCAATCGTGGTATAATTTGCTTCTATTGAAAATTTCACCTTCGAGTGCTATCACTTTCTTGTAATTTCTACAAAATATAGATGCATAGGAGCTTTTTGTGAAAATATTGCTCAAAAAATTCAGAGTTGGGACAATATATATCTCAATTTTTCATCTTTAATCTTTTTATTAAATTTTCGTTTTTTAATCTCCAAGACTTAGATAAGTTTTTACCTTTGAAATATATGTTGATAAAATGACTTCTGAGAAAGAGACTTCTGACTTCTGAGACTTTTTATGCACACAACTAAAATGTCTTACAATTCACGAAGTGAAGTAAATATAAACTTACAGCTGACAAAATAACTGGTTGTCCAAATTAGTGATTTCTAGTGTAAAATAAAGTGAAAAATTTTATTTGTTTATTGAGTTGTGCTTCTAATGTGAGTAATTAAGATTGAATTGATTGTTTCCCTTACCCATCATTATAAAGCATTTACTCGTATAAAAATATTTTCTAAAATATAATCTATATTTCTAAAAATGTAATCTAAAATAATTTCTGGTTCAATAAACTTCAAAGTATACGAGAATAGATTTTCTAAGTAAGTTTATTATAGAAATAGAACTTTATTTTAGGAAAAACATAATGATGGCCTTTTGACCGCTTTTTCATTTTTTTAAATTGAAAAAGCTTTCAACTCTATTATTAGACCCTTTTTAATTTCTTCACGCATTGAATTTTCTTAATAGCAATCGAGAAATTCGTAACTGTTCCTTTTAATTTTAAGTGTAAAAGGAAATCAACTAATGATTTTTATTCCGATTTTTTTTTTTTTTTTTTTTTTTTTCAGTTTTTAATGAGTATATGTGTCAAACCAGGAAGCAAGCGGTTATATTTAGAACTTATTCCAAACTTAGCCCAGTCAATACCCCAGTTTCCCATTTTAATTTAATTTCAATTCACACGAATTTGGCATAAACTATAATTAGGTCAATTTCTAAACAAAAGCTTTACTTTTCTGAAAAAAACTCGATCAACTGACACTAGTTTTAATTTCGGACCGGATTTGTATGCCGACCCGGAATAGCTACCACAAAACTGCGATCAAAGAATCGTGTCTGTGGCAAATCAACTTCTTGATTGTCGCCGAGCGCGGCAACAGTCTCGAGTTATTTAAAACTCTTTTCTGCGTAAGACTCTTTTTAAGGTAATCGTCTAATGTCGCCATTGTCCACTTCCGCAACTCTTAACAGAAAGAGGGAAAGAGGCGCTTTATGCATTTCCTAAGCGCTCGACCCTTAAGTAAATATTAAGTGCCCTCTGACGTCATGTCATTCGTTCATTCATTCAGTTATCGACTTGCCGGATCTGAGATGAAATGTAAGAGATATGCTTTCCGCCATTTTGGTTCTGTGTCCAATTACTGTTGACACTCACTTCAAAACATTTATGGGATTTTGGGGATTTAGGAAAAAAGCGGTTATTTCCCTACTAGATAAATCACTCAGAAAAAATAAATGAGTAGCTAAAAAAATAAATAAAGTAAAAATAAACTTGGAACTGCAAAGCTCTTAGCTAAATAATATTTATGATCTCAATCGGGTTGAGTTTTATTGGCGGCAATTTACTAAATCTGGGGAGTGTTGTGGAGTAAACAATTATGTGATGGCGATTTAACAGGCCATGTTCTACTACATGAATATAAAACTGTAATTTAACTAATTTTCTCATAGTATTAATAACAATAACAGTGATAAGTTAAAATAATGTTCTCTGATTAAATAAATAAAAATCTTTTTTTTCTCCCCCTTTTTATTACTTTCGTTCGATTAATTTATTTTTTTTTAAATTTATTTATTTTTGCCACGCCATCTGAATAAAAATTTTTGTGTCAATGTAAAAAAAGAAGAATCTTTGGTGACATATCAATGAATTTGACGACAATGTACAATTCTGATGGAGGGAGGCGGGAATTTTTTCATTTCTAAGAGTAGTTTTGTTGAACATATCTCCACTCAAAATTCCTGAAAGAACACTAGAACCAACTACTTAACTAAAATGCATTTTTTAAATTTTTTCCACAATGCCTGAGATTATTTTTAAAATATGTGTTTCAAACGAAAGAGTTCATGAATGAGGAAGGTAATGTACAATTTTTTTTGACGAAGCAAACCATGAATGAATATTAGAATTTAGTTAAAAGTTACAGTTTAGTTTCCACCCTAATGTTGACTAAGATATCTTGAAATCTAAATAAATACATAAATCAGTTGGTCAAAAATGTCCGGCAGTTAGAGCTGCATTTGAGAGATGTATGGGATAAGCTATTTGTTGTGGTAGCAGTGTAATTCGATTTGTTGCAAAATTTTCTTCCCTTTTATTCGTTGTCCATAAATGATAGGAATCGACGCAGACGTCTAGGCGCTTAATATGTCCAATTTATTTCATATGGCGCGTCCATTTATTTAATTTGATTACAAAGAAAACTAGAAATATCCTCATAGTTTTGGTCGAAGTGTTTTTTAGCACTCTCTCTTTCAAATTATTTTCCCTGTAGGAAAAAAAATATTTTTACAGTAAACTCCCGATTATCTGCGGAATAGGGTGGCACGATAACCGCGGATAATCCGAAAAGTAGGTAAAAACGATACTAGTGTATACGATAGCTATAAAAATCAATAACACTCGCATATTATGTTTAAATTATAGATAAAAACAATAACATTGAATTTAATAAAATCTTTAACTGCTAAAAATGAACATTAGCATACTCAAAATCCCGGAAAAAATATAAAACCAGAAGTGTGAAAGACACGCGAGTAATCCGACAGCCTATTGTCAAACCGACCCTTCGGTGTAGTCTGATCTTCTTAGGTAAAATCTTCCGCGCCTTAACGCATGCGTCAGGTCTTCTCAGATCTTACTAAAATAGGGGTGCTAAGTACGATAACAATAGGGGAAGAATCATTAAAAGCATTTTGAGCCGTATCAAACAACGTGGAACGATGCTAATTTCAAATACATAGTTTAGTTAAATATGTCAAAAGGATATTACAAATGCAAGTTTTAAATTGAAAACTTCGGAAAGTTATCACCCACAACCCATCTACCCTTTTTTAAGTGGAACTGTTCGCGAGTGCCAGGTGCGACTTTCACTGACGGACAGTATCAATAAGGACACAGGAGTCCCAAAGTAATGCCGATCGTGGCCTTATTGGGCTACAGTTTACTTTTGTAGAGTTGTCAAATTACAAGGAAAACAATATACAGCGAAATTTTCTTTTTGATGTCTTCAGCTCCAAAAATACCGCTTTCTAGAACAGTTAACAGCTGTTTTATACTCATCCACGGTAGTGAACCACGAAGAAAAAAGTTCACTGTCAGACAATTTTGACAAGATTTTTTGTTTTAATATTCGCTGCAATGTTATATGATTACAAACGCTATTGATTACAAACTGCTTGTTGATAACGCTTTATCAGCAGGTTGGGTGTCTGATGGCTATGAACTCACGACCTAGCGAATTGTTGCTCCCCTCAGAGAAAAATAAGGGGGTTTGTGCTTATTGGTCTACATGGCCTTTATTTGGTGCTCTCACCCTATTCTATACCGGTTTGCCTGTAATATGTAAACTTCCTATTTCAACTGCATTCTCTGTTGAAATCCATCACGGTAAAATTGCTAACAAGCATGTAAAGAGAAAATTCAAAAGTAAATGTATCAAAATTTAATTTTACTGTCTATGCATTTTTTTTAAAGACAAATATATTTTCCTGAGCTAAGAAATAGTTTTCAATCCTTTATGGGAAGAAAAAAAATCTTATATTTCTTGCATTGTTATTACTCAGCCAGATATCTTTTTTAGAGAAAATAATTTAGTTTAGAAGTATAAGTAAAATTAAAACATCTTTCTTCTTCTTTTTTGCCCCTAGGACAAAAAATCGCTCTGCATGAATCAGTCGGGTTTGAGAGGTTATTCCTCCAAACTTTTCAAATTGGTACGAGTATTCATACAACGTATGATTTATGAACATTTAGTGTAATGAACTCAGAACAAAGTCTTATCAATCTGAAGCTGAGATTTTGTGTTTGCGCCTGTCTGTTTTGATCATGGAAGAAGGAAAGATTCTTTTTCCTCTTGCGTTATTTGTTCTAAAAAGGAATAAATTTTGAGAACGACGAACTTTTTTTATGTGTTTTATGATGTTTTTGACACAATACCTTTAGGAACGTTGTAAAACCGAATTATTTTCTTTTTTTTAAGGTCGAAATAAGGCAATGAATAAAAGAAAATAATGAAGGTGAAATTTGCTGGAAAGTTCAGTTTAATTTTCATTCAACAATTAAGTTAAAATTGTCATTTTGTGATGTTTGGAACAAAGGATGAATCAGGAAATTCAAAACAACTTAGTCATTCTGTATCCATTAGTAAGCTCTTTTTAATAAAATACGGAGCTCAGTTTCCTATCTTTAAATCAGGATCAAAGAAAAAAAGTTTCTCGTTGATGATGCAATAATAATAATAGTGCTAATATTTTATTATTGTTTTCCACTTTGGTTCTACAATGACCAATATGAAGGTGAATTTTCTTAAAAGCATAAGTTGCATATATGTTAGATCAGCGTTTTTTGATCGGTGAACCGATAAAAGCTTTTAAAAAATCTCACGGATCGGTGAGGATTTTATTATTATCTTTATTTTATTTTATTTATTTATTTATTTTCTGTGCTATTTTTTTTTTTTTGTCTTGGGGACCGTTAAAAACGCGTGAAAAAATTTTAAGTGCTCCCCCCCCCCTTTTTTTTACAAAAAAATATTGATAAACAAAACTTGTTCGTTATTTTAGTAATTATTGTTAATATATTCAAACTTAATATTCAAAAGTTTGGAAAATCATAGAAAGTAGCGAAAAGTCCCAATCACAAAATGTACGTTAAAATGTCGCATAATATACTTATTACTATTATGTTATTATAAAAATGATTATTATTATTTATTTATTTATACTTTAATTTATTCATTTGTTTATTTACTGTAAAAAAAAGTAGATGTTTTTTTGTTTACGTGGTCGAGCAAAAATCTCTGGGGACCGGTCAAATTTCTCAACGAACCAACGCCGGTCCGTAGAAAAAATCAAAATGCAGTAAATAAATAAAGATAAAAATTGTAATTAAAGAATTACAACAAAGCACGATGACAAGGTGCAGGAATTTGAAGCTTCATTAATTTACTTCTACGAGTTAACTTTTGTGGAGCAACAAGATAATGTAAAAACTTCATGAGTTTGAATTCAGCTAAATGTTAATTAAAAGGAACATTACCTTTCTCTTATTCTCCTCATAAATTAAAAAAATAATGTTTAAATAATGACTTGCTTTATTAACATCTTAATAATTAATTTCTTTTAATCATTATCTTAGAATCTTAATAATTAAATGATTGCGAATAAAAATGATTGCAAAAAAAAACTGGTAGCTAATGTGAAATTAGAACACCAGCGAGTGACCGCACTTGGTACGGTACAACTCGAAAATTTTAAGGCAGAGCTCAAGTACCAAGTGCGATCGCTCGCTGGTGTTCTAATTCCACATTAGCTAGCTACCAGTTTTTTTTCCGGCTCTCTTTGCTTTATAAGAGGATTTTTGCTTCCAACTCGGCTAGTTTCGTATTCCATGCTGATGAGTGCATAATAAGCACAAAACTGCAGTCCATGGATTGAAATAGCCGAGTTGGCGGTGTATTGCATGCTCCTGCCTTAGCCCTTGCTTAGGGGCGGTTACTTACTGCGTTAATTCTCTAGTTTAAAGAATTTAAATTACTGATAAATGACCCTCGCAATTGCAACAAGAGGGATTTTATTAGCTAAATTTTGGGCAGAGCTCAAGTACCAAGTGCGATCGCTCGCTGGTGTTCTAATTCCACATTAGCTACCAGTTTTTTTTTCCTGCTCTCTTTGCTTTATAAGAGGATTTTTGCTTCCAACTCGGCTAGTTTCGTATTCCATGCTGATGAGTGCATAATAAGCATAAAACTGCAGTCCATGGATCGAAATAGCCGAGTTGGCGGTGTATTGCATGCTCCTGCCTTAGCCCTTGCTTAGGGGTGGTTACTCACTGCATTAATTCTCTAGTTTAAAGAATTTAAATTACTGATAAATGACCCTCGCAATTGCAACAAGAGGGATTTTATTCGCTAAATTTTGGCTTGTTCAATCCTGCGTTATGCTTTTGGTAGGACATTTTGATAGTAGTAGACAGAAATATAAATTCAACGACGTCATAAATGCAAAATTTTGCAAAATAGAAGAAAATTATACTTGTATGTTTTAGGGTTACAAGGAACTTCTTTTTCTGTGAAAATATGTGTGCTTCTGTACGTAAAGACAGCGAACAAAAGCCTAACTAACTTCGGAATACTTTCTTCAATTCAAATCGTAATCTGGCGATTATATCGTAATGCAAATTCAGCAACTTAAAAGATGCACAAATTTTGAAGGAAAAGTGAATTATGAAAACGAATTCGAAAAGCTATATCCTCTCTGTAAATCCTGATCTTCTCGATGGTATTTTACATATGATTTTTTTTTGTCTAATGAATGTAGCATTTCTTTCAATATCATCAAAACTTTTGCGAATTAATGTCTGAAATCATGTACTTAATGGCTTTTTTTGGTTACTTTTTTTCCAAAGTTTTTCTTAACTTTTAGTAATAAAACTCTGTAACATTTACTTATTGGCAAATATTGACTTCCGATATTTTGGAGCCATTTATATTAGCACAATATTCTGTGCATTAAGATGCATTTTCAATCTACGATGGTTTGAAGATATGCAACATCGTTTTTTCCGCGTCCCAAAATTCTAGTTTTTACATATAACATTTTCATAATCAACGAAATGATCGTCAAGCGTCAAAGAGCATTTTCTAGAAAATGCAATCCATCTTTTATCTCACACATCTTGGGAATAACTGCTCAAACCTATATCTAAGCGTAACAGCTCTTTATGCAATGGCTCTTTGAAAATTTGGTCTTGGCACGGACCATGTCAATCTAAGCTGATATTCGACGCTGCCCAAATAGCCAAACATGCAAAGCCAGCCAACCACCCGTGGTAATGAACTGTTCGCCCACTGGGGCGTGTGATGTACCAGGGCGTATGAAAATTCGCCCCTGCTTTCTCGCCTGTGACGCCCTTTATCGGTTTTTAAGGTTTATTCTGGGAAAAAATTCCTACCTATGACCATTTCCGATTATAATAGGAATTATCCGTTTCGTTATCATGGCGGAATTATTCCGGATGATTCAAGAGGATTTTTTTTCTTTACATTTATTTATTGCACTGTCACGTGCGGTTAGAAAGCCGTTTCTATGACCACAGTATCTTGTTTCTATTTTGAAAGTTTAAACTTCTCTTTAGACTTTTATCTTCTGTTTTTAAGGAAATGTTTTGTGCGGTGCTCAATCAGCGATAGAAATTTAAATGTAGGCGTCATGATGACGCCTGAATTAAGTTCTCCAGGCGTGGAAATAAAAGATTTTGGTGTCATTCTCAAGAAGTTAAAAATGTAACAGGCTACAAAAAAAAAAAAAAAAAAAAAAAAAAAAAAAAAAAAAAAAAAAAAAAGAAAGAAAGAAAGAAATGTGTGGAAATGTATTACAAACATGCTTTTCCTAACGTTAGAATTGTAAAAAATGCTCCGTTTCGTTTATCACGTAAATTACAAATTGTCTTTACAATGATTTGGGGGAAGAAAAATATTGATGCAATCCAAAATTTTAGGCATCAAATTTGGTGCTTATAGAGGCGCCAAATTCTGGAAATAAAAATGAAAATTATAATCTCAAAATGCGCCTGCCGACTGTTTATTTCTAAAACTTTTTACGTAGACTTCCTTAAAAAAATAATCTTCATTAATCATCGGCAGCAAACTAATGTTAATACATGCATAATTATGTGGGAATCTTTTAAGCTTCTAATTAGATTAAATCAATCTAAATTTTCTGCCTTTATTTTCATTTAAAGTGATTTTTTTTTGTGTGTTTGTTTATATGTTCTTTCTGCCGTTCGTCATTTTAATATTCCCTTACAAAGTAATAATTTTGAAAGTTTTTATTATTATTCTTTTTTTTTTTATTTCTTTCAAGATAACACTGAATCTCGAAAAGCAAAAGTCGTGTTAAGTAACGCATGTTAACCCTTTAACGTCAGGTGTGCCGAATTCGGCACATACCTTCAGAGTCATTTTGCCTCATTTGCTAAGTGAGTTATTCCACAATAGAGTATTGTAACGTTTTTGGCACCATTCGTATCTTCCGGCAGCAGTAAGTTTTTAAAAAATAGGCAGGTGTGCTTCCTATGGTCTCCCTTGATTGAGATTTGGAAGGAAAAAATTGTTTCCTTAGGTAAAAAAAATGTTATCAAGAAAGGGTTAAACAATTTTCCTGAAATAAAAGAAACGAAAATGGTGTACAATTTTATGACTTAACATTTAAATTAAAACCGCTTTGGGTTTTTCTTATTCTAATCCCAAAAAAATCAGAAATTGTTATTAATAGCGTAACATTTCATTTCGTGGATTTTCTGGCGAAAATCCACTTACATAAATTCTTGACCATCAAAGGATCTGTGTGTCAAATTTTACAAAGATCCAAGGTAAATTGGATTTTTCTAAGCCCCCCCCTACCCCTATGCGAATTTTTGAGAATAAAAAATCAAAGGACTTCTGTGCCAAATTTGGCAAAGGTCTCACAAATTGTTTACTTGGGAGGGCCATGCAAACACACAGATGCAACTAGTTGTGTAAGTATTATAAACTTAAATTCTCTTCCAAAAAATATTTCTAAAATTAAAATTGCAGTAGTCGTTCCCTTTTTCTGATACGTTTGAAGTGGCGATTACAAACCCTGAAGTTAAAAGAGGCACTTTGCTAAAGTACCTTATCTTCCTGCCTAAGTTGCGCAGCTCGGCGAGCGACGTAAATTTGAGACTGGATGTAACTTATTCTCTTTAATAATGGATTCGGTGTTGGATCCCCTCCAGAAAAATGGACTAATCTGAGCGATAGGCGTGAAACAACCTAACGTTGTCGTCCCAACTCACACAAGCACGACAGTATCAAACAATCCTAAACGAAACTTTCCCATGTTGTTGCTTGGGAATAATCCATGTGGTCCGATAAGATAATACGGCGTGATTAATATTCTCCAAATGCAACATTATCTAATGCATACCCTACGTAAATAAAAGTTAGCGGATGATAACTTTTAAGAGTCTCGTCTTCTAAAAAGCCACTTACAAAACAAACAATCCCGTCTCCCTGATAAGAATTTCTCCAAATGCTCACATAAACCACTTTTGACTGCTCCTCGTTGTCTTGTTCTACACAGGTGGGATTCTTGCTTCAATGTGCATGGATCGCTTCTCGTTCCTTTGGCTGAAGTGCACTTCCTATTCCAATGGGTTCAAACAAAATTTCCGGTCAGTGTTCCTAGATCTGCTTTTTTTCTTATTTATGTGCTTTTTCTGTTGTTGCTTTCTCACATGTTGTTGCGGGCTGATTGTCTTGGGGTCACTTTCATGATTCATCGGTTTAACGTTCTTTAACTTTGATAAAAGCACATTGTCTGGCACGGTGAAATTTTGTTTTTAATTTCGTTCAGGATAGACTACGAATGAAATCTAGCTCCAGCTTCGCTTCGAAGTTTGAAAAAACTGAGGTGAATCAGTGAAATTTTGTTTTTAATTTGATTCATGGTAGATAAAACAATACGGAATTCACGCTGCGCTTCGAAATTCATAAAATCAATTAAGTACGCTCAGGTCATTGATATTTTGAGGCGCATATTGTTTTTGATTTCTTTTTGCCTTTTTCCAGATGCTTTTCTGATATTTTATTAGTATACATATACAGGGTTCTAAAAATGTCGAGCCTAGCTCGTTCGGACGACAAAAAATAGAAATATACTATTCAATCTAGCGTGATCGTTGTCAACTGTTAGATGAAAATATTCTACGGAGAAACTTTTAACCCTCCCCCCTATTGCCAATTTAAAGTAGCCAAATATGAATACAGTACAGAACCTTTTATCCGGGAACCAAAATACCGGGAAACCAGAAAACCGGCAACATTTTGTCGATTTTTCCGCCGCATTTTCGGCAATTTCTAAAAAACGAAGAGCTTTTTTTTTGTTTTTTGTTTTTCTTTTGAAATACCTAAATGAATATGAAATGTTTCTTCATAAATACCATATAAGTGGCATATAGCTCAGAAATTTTTAATATTGTAATATCTATGAACACTTCTGGATTGTGCAATGAGTTACCGCCCGTAAGCCAGGGCTGAGGCAGAACTGTAGCAAATGCACCCACAGCTCGATCATAGCATCCTAAGACTGCAGTTTCGCCCTTATTATGGGCTCCTCAGTTAGGAATAGGGCGAAACTGCAGTCTTAGGATGCTATGATCGAGCTGTGGGTGCATTTGCTACACTTCTGGATTGTTTTCTCTTCAGATTTTAAGATGCATTACTATTTGTTATAGTAACTAGGGTTTTATAAACAATCGGCAAATATCGCTTAGTAGCGATCCAAAAAACCGGGAAATTCAGTTATCCGGGATAGCTGTGGTCCCAAACATCCCGGATAATTGGTTCCCTACTGTATATTCATAAAATAATATTGAGTCTGCGAAGGAAGCGAACTCGTAGCTGTAATTTTTATGTTGAACTACATGAATCACAGTTGGAAACGTGGTAAAAATTCTTGTACTTCACTGTTTAAATCAAATCGTAGGAAAGAATCGCGTGTAAGGGAGTGAAAATATTTGAAAATTTTTCTTAAACTTTTACAAAGCTTTCACAGCTATGGCATAAAATGAATTGCTTCCGTCATAATGGATCTTTGAATATTTTGATGCTTTTAATTTTAACGCTAGTCTTTCTGTTTCAGTTAGAAAATCCTCTAACAACTTTTATTACAACTGAAAAAGAAAAAAAAATTAATAACAATCTGACCTTTCACAATTGGTGTAAAACTGTCTTAACAACATCCAAACAGCAGCTCAGCCAGAAGGTAGCTCCTGCTGGCGTTTTCGGCCATAACTACCCTTCATGTACATGAACTACCGTAGTATAAGGATTGGCAATATGTGCTAAAACTTTGGGTTGGAGGAAGGGGGTTTACCTCAAAACACTGACTGCGACACTGCGTCTGTAAACGAGAGAAAGTTGCGCGTATCCCTCCCCGTTGGTCAAAATGAGGGAAGAATATCTTTTATTTTGCTTCGATGATGTCAGAAAGAATGAGATTCGGGGGAGCTGCAACAGATTTTTTTTATTTCTAAATTGAAGTCTTAAATACGATTGAAGGTCATTTTTGTTGACGTTAGAATGTGGTATGGATTCGGGGACTCGACCCTTCTCCTTTCGTATAGTAGTTGAAATCTTTAAAACGAAATTCTTTACGATTTTTAATGATGTTGAAGAGTTAGTCTCCTGGAAATTTTCCTAAATTGAGGTCCTAAAAACGCAGTTTTAAATGAATTGTTCTGAAGCTAGGGGGGGGGGGCAATCGAGAACTCCAGACTGGAGATTTTTTAAAATTAACATCAACAAACAATTATAGGATATCTATTTGACAATAGAGGCAGGTATGAGATTTGGCCATTATGCTAAGAAATATTTCGATATGGAAGACTTAAAAACTATCTTAGATAACATAAGCAGTAAGACGCGGTTCAGCCACTTTTCCTTAAGCAATCTATAATGATGTGGGGGTGGGGGTTTGGGGGTCTTCCTTGAAAAATTGTCGCAATTAAAGTTGTTGCATATGCTCTGATAACCCATCTATTGGCGAAGGACAAGGGGTGGGGTTCGGGGACTATCTCCGGAAATGTTTCAATACTACAGTTAAAAAAACAGTTTTAAACCTTCTTCAAAATGTTAATTGGAAGGGCACGAGGACATTCCCTGTCAAATATTTCGAAATGAAGTCCTAAAATTGTTGGCCATTCGCGTGGAAAATTTTCGAACCTGATGTTTTTGATAGCAATTTTAGACCATCTTTGATGATGTCAGGGGATACGATTTCAGGGAGTCTCTTCCTCAAATTCTAGTCGTGGCATGAGCACATAGGGCACTGTCCCATGACAAAAAATTTTGAAGAGCTTAAAATCTGTCACTGAAGTTTTGAAGGAAAAAAAAGAGTAATTTCACGTCTTACATAGCAAAATTCTAATTATAAATTCATGAAAAAAATTATCCTCAATTTTAATCTGTTATGTATCAAAATATTTTATTACTTCACTATGTAATATAAAAGGGAGAGGGCCAAATACATGTCGTACCGAGTCTCCTCAAAATCCATAGTCGAGTCCGGGTCTCCCTGGAATTTTTATGAAATTGGAAGTTATAAAAGCTCAATTTTAGACTGTCTTTTGGTGGTGTAAAAGGATAGGATTAGTCTCGAAAAACGTCTTCCTCACCCTCCTTAGCTACGTCCCTAAACTTTTATTATTTTTTTTCAATTTTGTGGGAAGAAAAATATGCCCTCATTTTTTAACCGACTTCAAAAAGACGGAGGTTCTCAAGTCAGAGCTTATGTATGTTTTTTGTATTTTCCAAGAGGATTGATTTGATATCTATTTCTCCCTTAAATTATTGTTTGTTGCCTCTATGCAAAACTTTGTAAAATTTTTGCGCTGAGGTGAATGTAAGGATATTTTAGTTTCTTCTTTTTTCACTTTTTAACATTTTAATGATTATGCCCCCTGAATTTCTTGATACAGTTTTGTTGTAGTTGTTTTTTTTTCTCTCTTAGATTTAGAACTGCTAGTGTGACTCTCCCCTCTCTCTCTTCAAAATTATCCTCCATTTTTAAAACACATTTCGGGGCGTTCTATACACTTTATCTATTCTTTTGTGGTTAATGTGATGATATTTTGAGTGTAAAAAAATCAGAAAAATGAATATGTTGGTGCTAAATACCAATAACTTACTTAATTATAAACAAAAATAAATGAAATTGCATCTCTGAAATTTTTTATTACAAACTTGTCTGTTATGTATGTCACATAGTCTGTGGTGAATATTTTGTGTACAAAATAGTTCGTATTGGCAGTCTTAAATAAATATAAATTAATAAAATATATTTAGTGCAAAACACGTACTGACTAATCTGACATGGTTTCAAGAGAAAACTGTTTCATAAATAAATAAATAATTGCTTAACTACATATTTTTCGCATTATGGCGTTTACTAATTTTTCCATGTGTGCCCTCCTCCAGTAAATTAATGGATCACACTGCGCCACTAAAACTTTTAGAAGGTGCTTCAAGGCTTATTTTGTCTTTCTAGGGCGCTCTCATTTCGCGTTGGGAGGGGGGGTCTTTGCATGTACATCGTTACTCTTCAGTGGGGGGGGGGGGTACTGGGTACCCCAGATATGGTGCTCCGCTACGTGCAAGGGGTTTGCTCAGGGACGTCATTTCGAAATTTTCCAGGGGGGGGGCAAAGGTGCATACACAATGTAAAATTTACCAAAACACGCCCACTTATATGCCAATTAATACACTGATTTCCCAAAGTCGGGGGGGGGGGCAACTGACCCCCCCTGCCCCCTTAAATGACGGGCCTGGGTTTGCTCTAACATGTTTTGGGGAGCTTTCATCGGGGGGTGTACACTCCTGTTTATGGTGAGAACATCTATAAAGTGCAACTGATACAGTTTGATATTTTTTCCGGCGACCTCGGCAGCATCTGCGCATGCCTAAGGTCTCTACTGATTTTGTCAAAATAGGAGTGATGGTAATAAGGCAAATAACTAATGGGAGAAGATTTTGCTTTGTTTTTTTATTTTCGTTAGGTTCCTTTATTTGACGTGTTGGCTTACATCGATGTTTTCTTTTTTACCTTTTTTATTTATTCCCCTTCCTTATCAGTTCTAGAAAAATAAAATAATATCGCACTAGGCAGAAATGCTACCATGGTGCATTTTCTTGTTCAAGCTGTTACCCCTTTTTGAAATGGAATCATTCAACAGTGCCAGGCGCTCCTTTCAAGGTTGGACAGTAACTGCTGAGACTTTGCATAAACAAATCCATTGTTTATTTTTTTTAAAGTTTCTAAACAAAACACACCGAGCGACCGTTTTCAGAAGCGGTTCCTTCAAACATTGTCATTTCCTTTCTCACGATACGCAAAATTTCCTTTTTTGAGTTTCAAAAACCGCAGATTCCGCCTATTTCTTTTTTAATTTCATTCCCCGAACTGTGCCTTATAATTTTCTTCCCCAGCGCGACTCATCCCTGGACCCGATTCATTGTCTTCTCTTTTCCAATTCGGAAGGTGTGTTGAAGGTCATGCAAAGGAAATGCCCCTTTTAGTTTTCTTGATTTTCTTCTGTAAACTAAACAACTAAACTAAGTTTGATTTAACTTTTTTATCTTTTCCCCCCATTCTGCTGAGTTCGGCTTCAGTTTCATGTTGGCTATCATAGCGCACGGACCATTTCAAAGCGATGTCTTCTATTAGGATTACTGTACATCATCGTGTCTCTTACTGTTGGCTTGCGGGCTTACGGGCCTGCTGCAAAAAATTTGGGTAAGTCGTAGCATTTACTATTTTAAGTTTTTTAACGCGTAAATAAATCATCTCATTAGAAAATGCTTATTAAAACATTCGTCAAGCTTACTAGTGTGGTTAAAAGCATAGCGTTTTATAAGAAATGAAGTTGGAAGCAAAGTAATTTATTGTTGATTAATGCGTATTTAAAATTTTAATTGATTGGTGCCTTTAATCAATGCTGAATCTGATCCACTGATTAATTAGTGATTTTAATCATATTGAGGGCAGCTGCTCCTAACACCAAACTTAAATCAAAATTTTGAGTTGCTTCCTAAAAACATAAAAAAGGTTAATTTACCTGCTAGAAAAAAGCTTAGCTTTTGTGGTGAGGACAATGATAAGTTGAAATTTAAGAGCAACGCTTAAATTTTCGAGTCTTCCCTTATTTAAAAAGAAAGAAGAATATCGTCGCCTTAGAACAAAAGTAAGAGATCTAAGCCCAGAAACTGTAGTAAGATATCCTACTGTTGTTCTGAGTAGTTGTAATAAATGGTACTGTTTCAACCACAGTTATACAAATTAAAGACCAAAAGACCCAGAAATGTAATTTTAGGAGTGTATATCTTTTTGTTTTCAAAAATAAGTCCCGAAATGTAGTCCCCTAACATGCGTTTAATGTATTCCCCACAATCCCACATGTGTGTAAGTTTCTCGGTAACGTTGTTAAAATTTTTACATGTCCTGTTGAAAGCGTTGTACTTACTACTTGGCAATGGCACCCATGTCCCGTTTCAGACTTTCAATGTGTACATAAAGGATACGCAATTTGAAACATATTCTACTGAAGCTCAGTTTGCTTTTATTTTTAATCAAATCAACCAAGCTACCAGCTTTATGATTTTTAAGGAAGGACTACGATCCGTGCATCATTCCCATGTGCTCTGAGGTGCTGAACTTAAGAAACTCTTTGCACTCAATAACTTTCTTGTGCAATAAAAGTACAAGGGACTCTCATTTAATATTGTACACACAGTGAACTTAGTACGGTTAGGTCAGTATCATTTATAGTAGTGTGCTCTATAAGTTCCCCGCTATCACATAGACACTGCATGTGAGAGTTTTCGACGATTGTCAATTGTTTCATGCTAGCCAGAATTTTATTACGAAAAGTAATGACAAAGAAAAAACAAGAAGTTGGCAGCTCTGTAAATACCATTTTAGCAGTCACAAAAACGAAATTTCATGGGTATGCCAAACTTTTTCTATATACTTGCTGCTCAATTAGACGGAATGAAATACTGTTGAAACAGGAACACGGCTTTTTTGAAAATTTGTAACAGAGAAAGGTAAAATGCCTTTGTTCACTGCAATGAAAAGAGACACCAAAGTGGTTGAAAAATTTAACGATCCCTCAGCACCCTTCCGCCCCCCCCCATCTCCCTGGAACAAAATCTTAGATTTGCCACTGATTTTAATGCATACATTGTCTCCGTGAATAACTGCTATTAACCCATAAATATTTCTTGTCCACTTTTGAAATGTTCCTCATTGCGTTATTTTATCCTTATTTGAAATCCTGTAAAGACATTGCTAGCAGAAATCCTTTATTAGTTTTATTAGTTCGTTATTAACCATTCACATCACAGATGCACTACTAACTTCAACAAAGAATTTACGTCCATGAAATAGCCCGTAAATGTCTTCCTCCTGCTGATTTCTCGCGAATAGCTTTCGTTTCCGTCTTTATTGTGAGGTCTGCACTTCTGTTAATCAACTGAAAATCGTTTCTTTTTTTTTTTCATATATACTCTAACGAAAGGAATAGAAATGAATAGCCGTTTTATGGCGGGTGAGGCTTCAGATAGGTTTTGTTTAGTTGAGTTATGGTTTGAGATAAAAGGATTGTTTTTATAAATCTGTAGGAGAGAGTTTTTACGAATGCTTACATGCAGCAGAAAGTCGCGATAATTGAACACATGTATTTATTCTGCAAAACACATAGGCATCTGAAGTTTCAAAGAGGGAGCAGGTCAGTCACTTGGAATTATTCCGGCTCGGGGAGGGGGCAAAAGGTGGTATGTACTCATTGTAAATGCAGTCGAGTTTCGATAACTCGAAGTCTTTCAACTCGAATGTTCCTGTACACGAAGTATTCATTTGGTCCCCAGATTCTTGAGGGAGCTTCGAGAACTTCTTATAACTCGAGCTACCAAGAACTCGAAGCTTTTAGCCAGTCGATTGGAACTTCGAGTTATCGAGACTGTCGACTGTAGTACCGAAAAACAGCAAAACCACGCCCACTTACATCAATGTAAATACACAAATTTCCCAAAGTCAGGATGGAAAATTGATCCCCTGTGACCCCCCTACCTAAATGACAGTCTGGATAGTGAATAAACACTCGAAGGTCCCTCTGGAAAACGTCGTAAGGCCATTTTTTCTTGAAATCTTAGTTTTGTGTTTTATTGAATCATTTTCTGACATAAATAAAATTAAAATTTTTTACCAATCTTATATTTGTAATTAAAAACAAATGTATCAAGCATTATTTCTTTTAAAGTTCTATTTGTGAAATTGTCTTTTTATTTGTAACTTACATTTTCGTGCTATACGAAGATTGAACCTAGGCCGTTTTTCAAGATTCATTTTAATATGCTGCCGGCCACCTTACCTAGTGATCAGAGAAGTATGAATCTGATGGGGAGGTCCCGGGCTCAAATCTTGACTCTGCTATGGATGTCTCTCTCCTGCCCCCCCCCTTTTTTTTGGTATGGAAGTGTTATTGTGCTGCGACTGGTTGCTTACCCTATAAACGGGTCCTTCTGGCATGTGTGTACTGAGGAAGTGGGACCATATGCTGCCAAATGGCGATGCAGTTGGAAAAGTGAAACAGCGCACCCCAAATTGCCAGCCAAACTGACACAAGACAACAACAACAATAACTTTATTATGGTATAATAATTAGCGCCACCAGAGGTTTCTTCTTGGATATCTTTTGGTTCATAACTGTGTTTATACACATGCTGAGACATTTTCAACCCTAAACTGCATGATTTTTTGATCTTTGAAAAAAAAAAAAAAAAAAACATCTGTTTTCCAATGTAATAAGAAAACATGGGAAAATATTTTTAAAAATTTGATTTTGAGGATACCCAAGTAGCATCAACTCATCGGATTTTGCTCGGCCGATCATCTAACTCCTCGTAAACTGATCCCGTAACGCACGATGACATCGTTCCGATCAGTATCCAAGCACGGTTTGCGATGAGCTACTTTTCATCGGAAAGCGATATCCTTCCGATCAACTTTCCCGATGAAAATAAGCCGAGCATCCAAAATGGATCCTAAATTCACCGGCACGGGACTGCACTGCTCGTAAATTGTTCCATATCTCATCGTATTTCGAGCAGAACTCATCGGATTTTGCTGCTCGGATTCTGTTTGGCCGATGAAACTTATTGGAGCAATTCCCGATGAGATCTCATCGAATCCGATCATCGGCCGATGATAATTTCATCGGGTTTCGATGAATGGCCGATCATCGGCTGATGAGATTATGCTGCTGGAGTAGATGGTTATATTTGCTTTAAAGATACCTAATACTTGCTTTTTATGCTTGAGTTTTCTTATGACTACATTTTTCTGGTCATTAGAAAAAGTAGTCCGTGTATCCAATTAGCAATGCGATGCTGTGTAGGGTTAACGCCTCAAAATAGGGCCTAATTTTCATAGGAGCTCGCAGGAACTTAACTTTTGCACTTCTTTTTTTCCAACAAATTATTTTTAAATTAGGCAGTAATTAGACAATCTCATCATTATTGGGCTCCAGAGCTCACCAGAACTATCAATTCTAAAACTGATGAATAATAACTTTCTTCCCGCGTAATT
Organism: Uloborus plumipes; assembly: GCA_038373865.1. Classification (NCBI taxonomy): domain Eukaryota; kingdom Metazoa; phylum Arthropoda; class Arachnida; order Araneae; family Uloboridae; genus Uloborus; species Uloborus plumipes. The sequence goes on along the minus strand of JAXGGA010004439.1, from coordinate 31,902 downwards.
CTTCCTGATGTTTTTCTTAGAGAAATGCCCACACACGAGACCCAACTTACCGCACAACTTGCAGCTTACCGGAAGTTCTACTCTGGGTAGTTATACCTCTCAGAACACAACGGCGAGTAATGTGTCAACTAATAACCATAATTTGCCGATATTCTTTGTACAGTACCGGCACAGAAAAGCAGGATTTCCATGAAATATTTTCCTCCCTCACACGATGTTTTTACATTAACTTTTAATTTAATTTTCATTTTAGCATGAAGCATTTATTGTTTTATAATTCTTTGTATACCACTTGTCCAACCAATGCTATTGAGTTAATGATATTTTGATCTTTAAGCCGCCCTTTTGCTTAATTGCAGTCCACTTGAGATCAAATCAATTCGTTCCAATTTTGAAAAGTTAATGAACCTTCCTGGGAGGGCTCAGCTACGTGTTTTTGTGTGTAATTTTTTAAAATTTATTTTAAGTAATTGTTTGTTACGTGTAATTATGTAGAACAAAGGTCTATCGATTTTATTAAAAAAAAAAAACCTCTATAATCATATTTCAGTAGTTGAAAATCTGAAATACTCGTCGAAAATGTATTCAAGCCTAATTCAATGCTTTGTATTTTAAACTTTGATAAAAAGCGTCGTGGAAAATGGAGTGGGGGGGACACATTTTAAAAATATTTCTGTTGAATTATTTTTATAAGTACAAAATTTCAAGCATTCTCAGTATAAAAAATATTACTTTTGTAAGTGTATGAGGAAATGCCGATTTTTAATTAATATCTTCACTATTTTCGTACATTCATTTCCTTGTTTAAATTCATTATGTAATTCATTACAAATATTAATTATAATTCCTTTTTGCATTTATTATATAAATTCATTTTATTCTCTCGTTAAAAAAATTTCGCTCCTCCCCAAAAACAATTTTCGAAGAAATATTTTTTTACCTGAGGAAAAGAAAGAAAAAGAATCTTTAGCACAGCAACCCATGTATAGTTCCATACTAAGAATTTGAGTATGCCTAAAGCGGGGGCTGGGAAGTAGATCCCCCCCCCCCCCCCCGTTGCTGTGCCTTTGATATTATTCAATGTTACCTACAATGCTGATCATATAACTTGGCTATGATTGACCTGAATACGAATCTCATATAAGAAATATTAAAACTTTAAGAATTGAATTAATACCTTTGAGCTAAAAAGTAAAATAGAAATATATAATCAACGTTATAACGCACCAAATTTGCAAGAATCTGCAGACACGCGTTACAACCCTACAAGGAACCCCGTTTTCAAAGCAATGAAGTGTATGAAAAATCATCCGAGAAAAGGATGATTTTTCATCCTAAAGCTTTACCTTCGTTGTATTGAAAGAAGCTTTCTTGTAGCTCCGAAACAAATGTCTGCAGATTCTAGCAAATTTTGTGCGTTTTAACGTTGATTCTTAATATTTTGTTACAGTTTTCACTTCGAACGTTCTATTTATTCATTTTTTTTTTTTTTTTTGCGAAAACACCGGACATCCTCACTGTACCCTTACTGTCCTGGAAAAAATGACTTGCTCCGACTGCTACTCTAAAACTTCGCTGTAAAAAATTGTGTAACCCTACTCCGTAAAAACGGTGGCAGCATTCTGCATCCAAAGCTGAATCCAATGCAATGGATTAACTTAACTGATAAAACCTGGTGTAACGTTGTGAACGATGCGCAACGTTGCACCAGTTTTATCAATCAAGTTACTCAATTGCATTGGAGGCAGCTTTGGGTACGAATGCTTCCACCGCTTTTGCGGAGAAAAGTTACACTTTTTTAAAAGTGTTTAGAACCTCCGACTCAGACTTATTTTCCCCAAAATCACTCCGATACCGCAGTCTCGATAGCAGGGGTGTCCCCCCCCCCACCGAGCTTAGTGGCACAAATCCCCCCTCCCCAAATTTTTCACAACCCTCTTATGATTTTTATTTTTACTCCCCTTTTTTATTTTATTTATTTTTTAAAATATTATTTGTTTTTTACATATTATTAATTTTTTAAAAGTTCGAGTTATGCCCAAAATAGAATCACTTTTTTCCCCTCCAAGACATTCCAAGCACACACACACGCACTCATAAATAAATAAATAATAAAGAAATAATTTAAAGGAAAAAAATAAATGAATAATTTTTATTAAAAAAAATCGTGAATAATTTAAATTAACAAAAATTAATATAAAATAATTTAAATAAATAAATAAATTGGTTAGAAAAATCACCCCTCCCCCCAGGGACGTCATTTCAAGTTTTTCCAGGGGGGGGGGCAAAGGGTCCAAACACAATGCAATTTCACCGGAAAACATCAAAAACCACGCCCACTTATAGGTAAATGCATTGATTTCTCAAAGCCAGGAGGGGGGCAATTGCCCCCCCGCCCCCTAAATGACGGTCCTGCCCCCCTATTTTGATGGCCTAACTTGCGTCATAATCCACCCCTGTAGGCAGCCCTGCTCGATAGAATAGAAACAGAGCTAATTTTCTCTTAGTGCGTGACATATTGCCTGCGTTAGCTTGAATAGGTCTAATACAAAAGGCTGATATTAGCCAGGTGGAAATAAGGCCATCAAAGGAACGAAATAGTAGCGAATGTCAGGCCAATTTCTCCTTCTTTGTGTTTTTTCTCTTGAACAAAATGATTCATGCATCGTGGGATAAAAGTGTGATTACTTTTCTTAACAAATGTTTCGGTACTAAGGATTCCGTTCCGAATATTTTATTGCTTTTTGATGTGTATGTTTCACGGAAATACGACATACGAAAGCATGACAACTTTCATTTTCTTAAATAATTCGTTACTGTCTGATTTTCTTTGGTAAAACCTTCCGCGTATTTACGCATGCGTCAGGTCTTCTCTGATCTTACTAAAATAGGGGTGATAGGTAAGATAACAATGTGGGGAAGAATAATAAACAACATTTTGACACGTCTACAAACAACGTAGAACGATGCTAATTTCAAATACATAGTTTAGTTGAATGTGTCAAAAGGATGGCAAATGCAAGTTTTAAATTGAAAACTTCGGAATGTTCCCACTCACAACCCATCACCCCCTTTTTTAGTGGAATGATTCCCGAGGGCTAAACTCTGTTTTCAAGGATGGATAGAAATTTATATTTCCGTAACTCCTTTCTATCATCAGTTCTATAAATACTTTTTAAAAACTAAAGTTTTCATTGTGGTGAGCTGAGCAAAATGCTTCATAAATAACTCATTTTCGCTTTGTAGCTGGAAATACAATTTTTGTCAGTCACATGGGATGATCTCTAAAATGGAAACGGAGTTACTTTTAATCTTATCAGAATTCCCGATGAGAATCGTAATATCTACTGTTCAGGGTATGAAGCATTTACTTTTTATGGATCTGGTATATTAGGAGTGACATTTTACTCGAAATATCTGCCTACCCATTCGTCGAACTGCATTTATTTCTTTCAAATTAACTTTTCCTATTTCTAAACTTATCAAGTTTAAAATGAGGTAGGGGAGAGGGGGGCACATGTAAACAAAAATGACGTTTTGTATATTTCTCATTATTAATTTGAGATATAAAAGAAACTAGTGCTATACATGATAAATCAAACATTAACTAATATTTCCATGCAGTTACCTTACTTCTTCAACAGTGAATTCCTGCCAAAAAAATTAGTCTAAAATTTGTAAAATTTTGTTCATATCTGCCCCAGTAGGAGGGCAGTTGTACCCCACCCACCCCTGGGCACAAGTAAACGCGGATACATAAATAGAAATAAAATACACCTACGCATATTTTTAAGTATACTGCTTATAAAACATTAACAAACACATTAACAAATATCAAGGTATTTATTCATCATGATTAATTGACTCAATTCAACAAACGTTGTAGCCTTCAAGTTTTACAGAAAATGAAACAAAAGGTGCAGCTCGACGTGTGCCACCTAAAATTGTAGGTGGTGGTAATTTTAGCAGAATATCATCAGAGTGTTTACCATCAATGTATCATCTGTTTTTGGAAACATAAAAGTTTCATTCATAGTGAATTTTTGTCTTTTTGATAGTGAATTCTACGAGGACAAAGGTAATCACAGCTAAATTTTCTGGTGCAAGGTTAACTTCAGCACAAATTACTTAATAGTTGCGGTCTTCAGAACTAATGTCGGACTCAGCGTCACTTACTACAACTTTTAACTGTTCCTTTTTCAAACAGCTTTACAAGTTTAACTTTCTTTTCTTTGCAACTCTTACTTAACATTGATTTTACTTAAACATTGAGTACGGAAACTTTTAATGATTCAATATTTCTTCATTAGACTATTCAATATATAAAAAAACCAACAATTTTTGAAATTGAAATAACTAAATACCATTATGGGGCACATAGGACTATTCACATGTGCCCCTTATCTCAACTTAGGCCTAATTTGGTAAAAACTATATTTTTTTCAATTAAAAAAAAGATATAGTGCACGAAAACGTCCCTTATTAATGCCACTTTAAGACGAATGAAGTTCAAATCCCCCAAAAAATAGTTTCGGATGTGTTTTTACTCCGAGAACTGGAACATAAAAGTATATTGTCACTTTCCAAAGCATAAGATCTATGATAACTAAAAAACAAAATGGTTTAGATCTTTGAAATTTCAGGCAGGATATAGTACTTGTGTTACCATCTACATAAATGTTTTTCATATTTTTCTCTTTATGTTAACTGGGTAAAATATCATTTGTTCACATGTGCCCCCCTCTCCCCTAATTGGAATGGTTACTTAATGTAGGATTGTGTCCTGATTGTTCATAAGAAAAGGTAAAAAAAAATGAGCAGTATACCTCACCTATGGTTTCTAGTGCTTTTGGCAAACTTCAGAAATATGAGGTTTTTAGGCATGTGCACCCCCCCCCCCCACACATAACATTCTATTGGCGCCCTTGTATGTATAACTTGTATATGTGTCGTCTGGTTGCAAAACCGGTCATCTCCATAACAGAATTTTTTTCAGGAGAGACTGTTTTTTGTCACACCTTGGGAATTTGAGATAGGATCCAAAACGCTAACCCCCAAAACGCACTGTTTGACCTGTTCTGTTATGGTTTCTCATTGCCAATGGGTGGGAATGTTAGTAAAGGACTTAGTACAATAAACAGAAATTTTCTCCGAAAATTGAGGAGTTGGCCGGTTTTGCAACCAGACGACACATATCTGGCCAAATGAATGCATATTAAATTTATTCCAGGAAATGTATTTTGCTCCAAGTACCAGCTTTCTAATCGATGGAAAATACTTCCATTTTATCTAACCCAATGATGGAAAAATAATTATCAATTGCAGCAATTATTCACATCTGTCCCGTTTTCTTTCGTGATAAGTGACACCCCGTTCTTTTTCATCTTCTTTCTTAGCCTTCAGATTCTTGATAAACTCACTTTAAACAATATGTAACTCTTTAGTATCTTCGCTTCTATGCATTTATCAATATGATGCACCAAGTCCGCTGATTTTGAAACATGTAGACCTTGGGGAGCATAAAGAGGTTGCTAGTAAACGCTAGACTAAGTGGTGTTGTGTAAACAAATGTCTTGTTTACTCCATGTGCAGCTTCGTAATCCTTGAAATTTCGTTGGATGATAGAATCAAATCACTTTTTGTTGCTGCCAGAGTTCTTTTCTTTCGTTCTTGAATTTTTAATCTCATTATTAAGTGATTAAAAATTAATATTAATTATGATAAATTTTCTGCTAGTTTGTGAATAGGTAATCTTTTCAGTGTATAGCTCCTTTCTGAGTATATTTTTTTTTACTTTAACTTATTTCTCACCAATATACAATAGGGTGGGCCGAAAATGACTTTTTTTTTTATTATTTTTTTTTTTATTTCGATGATAAATGCATTATATTTGACAGAAAATGTAGTTATTTTAGATCAGTACGGCGAAAACAACATTTTAACGTTTTGACCAAATTTAAATTGAAACGTAGGAAAAAAACAGAAAATTGCCAAATCTTCTAGGCATTTGTGGAAAGGGAAAGAATTATACCTCAAAATTTTTATGAAAGTTCTATGCTCTCAATGGCACATGTTCCGCCCTACCCGTTATCGAAAATGAAAAAAAATATGTTTTAATAATTTTCCACACAAAAAACTACTTCTTTTCCAAATTTCAACGCAATTGCGGCAGATCAAGAAAATGACCAAAAAATTTCAATTCCTCAATAGCACCTTTTCCGCGATACCCATCATCGAAATAAAAAAAAGGTCATTTTCGGTCCACCCTAATGTAGAATAATATTATCCGTGGTTTGGACTATCCGCTGTTCTTTCCCACTTTGTTTTCTCTTTTTTAGGGTTATGCAGAAAAATGCGAGTGCGTTATTGGTCGTTTATCATTTAAGAGTATTTTTTACGTTTTAATGTCATCATTTTTAGCTATAATTTAAATGTATGTGTTGTGTTATTGACTTTGTTTAGCTGTTGCATACACTAGTATAGTTTTTTACCTATTATTCGGATTATCCGCTATATTCGCTTTTATTCGGGGTTACCGTGCCACCCTATTCCGCGGATAATCTGGAGTTTAGATTTATTAGATAACTAGATATAGAGTAGTTTCCCAACATAAGTGTGCAAAACGCCCCGAAAATTTGTTTTCTTTAATGAAAATAAATGTGCACCAAGTTTATTAAAACAGAAGAATTTGGGAAATTTCTGTACTAGTAAATTAACGATGACGTGTTTTTTATGCGGTATAATTGGCATGGGAAAGACCTCATTAGTTTTCCTATTGGCATTTTCAAAAGTAAGCATTCAGTTCCCAAATGTGACATACTCGCTTCGTTTCTAAGAGAAGTAGTGCTTAAATTTAGTTTTAAGGAAATTAATGAAAACTTGCTTCTTTAACGCGATGGGACTGAATACAATGCTTCAGATTTTTCTCATGAAAACTAGTTTTCAAAACGAAAAAAAAAAAATAATAATTTAATTGTTAAGCTTCAAAAGCAAGCATTCAAATCCCAAATGTGACACTCGCTTCGTTTCTAAAAGAAGCAGTGATAGCTTAATTTTAAGAAAGGCAATGAAATCTTGCTGCTGGAACGAAATGGGACGGAATGCAATGCTTCAGATATTTGTCTTGAAAATTCGTTCTCAAAACGAAAAACAAGTAAAAGAAAAAATATTGCTAAAGCTAACACCCACAGTATATATATATTTTTTCAGTAGTTTATGATTATGCCTTGTGTTTCATTCACAGCTGATTCTTTCAATTCCCCGAAGAAAAAAAAAAGTAACAAAACTGAATCCATCGTACCTGATAGGTCGAACCGGATAATTGCACGACCGCAAAAATTCCTCCACAGCGTCTGCGTTTTGCGGGGTATTTTAGCACGACTCTTCGGCCCTCATATCTCGAAAAGCCTGGACCCAAACCTATACAGAAATATTACAAATCGATTGAAATTGTTTTTACTCGTGAAATTTTGTTTTAGCGCGAGAATAGATGGTCCTTTGCGTCACGGACATTTATCTTTGACATGATCGATTAGAGGTACGTTGCTAGCTAACCAGATAACACAGTCCTGACGACCAGCTCCGCTGCCTGCCGTAGCGGTTGGCTTTTTCTCATGTTGTCTTCCCATGACTTACGACGTCAAACTCAAAAGGAGCATTGCTCTAAACACCAATGGGTCTTGGACGTCACGTGTCTCCCCCCGGCGTGACACTAAGAAGCTGTCAACCTCCCCCTTTAAGGAATTTTCCGTTATGACCGTTGTCGATGCGATCCGCTCCATTCTCAGGTACGTGGAAAACCCATTTCCATATGTTCACCCCCTTTACTTCTACATCACATCTTTTCGCATGTGAGAGCTCGACTCTTCATTTAAGTTTCTTTTAGTTTTCGAGTGTTGACGCCCCCCTTTTGGCATTGCTATAGCCAGGAGCGACCCAATGGGAGGTCACTGTGACCTCCCAATAATTTCGGCACATTTTGCTGACGATTCTGCAATTTGAATACAATATTCCAACATTGAGATTATTTGTTCTTTTTAGTTTTCATAATTGTTTTTTAAAAGATGCCTAATGTTTTTTCTCACTAAATGTTGTGCATGTACGGCATACGTGCAATGTGTCTGCTTGTATTTTATCATTCGGTAAAATTGGAACTTTATTCGGCAGATGTATAATTTCCTCCCTCCCAAAAATCGGGGCACCCCTGGCTAAAGCCGAGAACGTAACTTTGTTTTCACATTTAAGTACTCATTTCAAAATTCAATATTTTTCAGTCCTTACATCTCGTTTATACGTACATCATCGTAATCTCAAGTGAAAAGGTTAAAGATAAATGCTGGCAAAGAAAGTCTACTTGCATTTTTATTACTTAATGATTGTGTGCTAAACGTTGCTCAATGCCTGCTCAAATGTTTCACTTTTTATTTCTCAGTTTAAAGTTTTTGTTTAGGATCTCATGTTGGAGCTTTTGATTATCAGTGTATTGTGTCATCTGGTAAAATTATTGTAAACGATCTTATTGTGTATTTTCTCGATTTTACATTTTCCTTTATTTTTTTCCGATTCCCCCTCTCCTCCTATAAAGAAGTATTTCGTCATCTGTAATACTGAATCAAGTATTTAACCACTTCCCTTACGATTTTTTTTTCCTGGAAAAAATTGCAAAAAAAAAAAAAAACACATTTTTTTTTTAAATTTAATTTTGAAATACAAGAAAATGAAGCAATACAAATAAAATATGTAGGTTTCAAGTTGAATTTTTAATTATTTATAGGCGTAAAATCAATTAGTTTCACCCGAGTTTTCTCGGGATAATAATTACCTGCAACTCATACGAGCCCGAGATAACTCGGGATAATCAGCACGCGGTTAATGTAAAATTTAATTTATTGTGTTAGTATTTGATAATAATATTGCGCTCAGGTCCACTGTTTTTTTTTTTTTTGCTAATTTTGTGGAAATGTCACAGTTACTGAATATATTGTAAAATAATCTCAGAAGCCTGTGAATAAACCCATTTTTCTTTTATTTTTATTTTATTTATTTATTTTTACATAGACTTGGAAATTAAAATTAAATTTTTCTTTCGATATGAGTAGTGGAAAACAAAAAATGAGTTATAATTGTAACTGTTTCTCCACTATTAAGATTCAGATCTTTAAAGACTTATGTTTGTTAGTGTTTTATGTATGTACGATTTCTTTTAGTTTGAAGTGTCTAAACTTTGGCTAAATTATAGATGTATTTCGTATCTGTAATTGCTTCTAATGCAAAGTCATTTTAACTGTATCATTTCATGAAATCTTGAGTAAGAATAATTAAAAACCTTAAATATTGGTGGTTACACTCATGTGGCTGAAAATTATTGCGTTATCAAAAACATTAAATGCTTTTTCCATAAAAACTCCAATTTTTCAAAATAATAATTATAGATTTTTTTTTTCTTCTAAGAGTAAAATACTTAATCATAAATATTCTGACGTCATATTTGCATTTTAATTTTAAATTTTTTCAGCTGCCAAAATTTCCTTAAATTCCACATTTTACTATGGTCTAATATTTACGTTTTTATTTCTTCATCGTGTCCCTTTCAAGAAAATTAATGTACCAGTAGTTTAAAAAATTGATCTATTAGGTTTTTCAATTTTATGTTTTCTGTGTTTAACTGCATTGACACTCCTGAGTGATGCATTTCTTTTACTATTATCTAAACTCATTTTTATTTACGGAACTGTTCCACCTTTTAAAACTTTCGGGAGTCTCAGAATTTCGCTTTTAGCATTCGTTTTTAAATATTTGTCCTTACATTTAATATTTATGTTAGAAATTGCTTTTGTGATACAAATTTCAATCATATTTTAAAAAGTCTTGCGTCGGAGCTATTCCATTCTCATTCCAAGTACATACAAATGAAGGGCTTGGAAGAAGAAGAGGCTATGTGACAAAACCGAAATTGAGAGAAATTAAAGTTCAAAGTTTTATTGTTGCAGTTGTTGCAGCCTCTTTGTTTTCTGGTTTTGTCGTTAGTGTGCGTATGAAATTGGTCTAATGACATCCACTTTTTAATGTACCAAGTTTTATTGTTGCAGTTGTTGCAGCCTCTTTGTTTTCTGGTTTTGTCGTTAGTGTGAGTATGAAGTTGGTCTAATGACATCCACTTTTTGATGTACCAAGTTTTATTTGCTTACATGTATCCATTGCTTACCATTGTAAAGAGTGCATTTTCAAAAGTTTAACAAAGCCCCTTCATCCTCCAAGCCCTTCAATTATCCAAGTACATTTCAGATTTTTAATAATGATCTAAATAGTATTTGCATCTAATGAAAAATTGCTGGTCTTGTGATAAAGACTTAAGTTTCAAAAACAATGCATTGAATGTTTATGGTGCTGTAATATAATTTTGCTCCAGCAGTTTAACCAAAGATACTCTAAAAAGTCTTTGGTTTAACCTCTTACAGCTCCTTTTCTTCGATATCCTACGAAAGTAGGAACGAAAAAGGAGCTGTTTCGTTCTTGTACATAATAAAATATTCTTTTTTTTTTCATGTATTCAATGTAAAACATATTACGGAAAAAAAGGGTGGAGTTTTCATTTATATGCTTGCACAGAGGTCTTCAATTGCAGTACGGTACGATATTTATCTTTTATTAAACTGACTTTCAAAATTAATAATTATGTACGATGCATGTTTGCGATCCTGCAGTTGTATCCTTCAGTATCGATTAACAATAAATAAATAAATGAATGAAATAAAACACTTGTAATGTGAATATCAACTCAGTCCATACATTGAGTTGTTACTTCTACATTGATAAGTTCAGTTTAATTGTTTTAAGACTCATATTCGCGTATAATAATATCGTTATTGGTACAATCTCTTGAGTTCGACACTGAAAAACGTATTTTTTCATATTCGATACTTTGCATTTGTATCGAGGATATATATGTATATATATATTTATATATACTAAAAAATGGTAATCTTTTTAAATTTTATCTTCAACCAATTATTTTCGAATTAAAAAGCATCGTTTTCTCTAAAATTAAATTTAAAGGAGCAAGCTTTATTTGATTACCTATTTTACCTTTTAATTCCCCATTTCTGAAATCTTTTTGCGTTTAGATGTGTGCAGTGTATCGTGAAATTTCTCCGCTCGTTCGGTATTTTTTGTCCAGTTCTCTCGTAATTGAGAATAATTGTTATTTTGAGTAGCGTAAAAAGAAGCAAAAATCTAAAATTCGGATTTCGCAGCGTTTTTTTTTACTCATTGTCTTCGTGTTATTCTTTTCTTTTGTTTCTGTTTAATTATTTAGCATGCCTTGAATGTTTTTTTCCTCGATGAACTATGTATACAAATACGAGATATAATAATTAAAAATGTCGAGTGGCGTTCGAAATAATTCCAAGCATAATCTCAAGATTTTTATGTTTTATAGCTATTTTTAAATTTCATTTTCGTTCTGCTAATTTTCATTTCGTATTTTTCTTATATGGATCGCTAGTTTTTCTCCAATGCGAAAAAAAGAAAAGCGATGTACGTATTTACTGAACAGAAATTGCTGGAATACATTAATATTTTAATTTAATAAATAATTTTTACGACTGAAATGGGAAGCACATGAAATAATTTATGATGATGATATATAGTTAACAGCACTTCGTTTCTCTCAGCTCAAATTTTGCCTCATAATAAATTAATACATGTTCAAATTAAAGTCATTTTGAATAAGATATCCCCCCCCCACCCCCCGATAGCGCTTGAAATACTAACTTTGATCCTCTTTTATCTTTACCATCAAAATTTAGCGTTCAGCGCAATTAATATTTTAAAAAATGCTCAATTTTCGTATTTTGATGATATTTTCTGTTTGCATTTTCTTGGGACGAATTCGAACTTTTTCCGGTTAATTAATCATTTACCTCGTGAGCTACGAATAGTAAGATCTGAACCCAAAATGTGAATGACAACTTTGATGTAGGGTGAGTTCTGGTAAGTGCGTCCACGGGGTAAGTGCGTCCACTGGGAATTATATGAACACTGTTCTGAAATGGCTTCTGCAACACATCGACTATGTTAGATAACTGTCTAATGATAATTTCAATAGGTGGAATTCAGGCCTGGATTCAATAGACGAAACACAATCAGAGACAACTTAAATGTCTTCAAAAAAACTCCAAAGTAAAGATTGAGATGGTTTTGTTTCAGTTTCTCTTGTAGTCATGCCAAGCAATTGAAGTCAAGAAATGCAAGTTGTTTCTTTTGAGTAATAGCTACTAATAACATACATGGGGTATTTTGATCAAATACTCTAAGTAAAATTTGTTTACATGACGGTACGCACTTTCCCTTTCTTTAAAGTAAGGTGGGGGTAAGTGCGTACCACTATCATGAGTCATATGTGTACTATTATTCGGAGCAAGTGCGTACCATTATGATGAGGCAAGTTTGTACCATTACGTGGAAAATCCGACTCTCGTAATTCACCTTTAATTTTGCTTATAACTCTTTTATAAGCCGATTATAAATCCGACGTCATTTCCATCAAGTATTTATATTTACATTGAATGCGGCGTAAGATTTCAATTTCATTCATTATCTCTGAAATATATTGGCTTTTAAGTATCAGTTAGTACAAATTTTCGTTGAAAATAGCGATCATAAGCTATACTTAATTTAAACCAGAATCACAAATTAAGCAATGAAATTAAGTGAAACACTTAATGAGGAACCAAGTGATTCAAAAAACGAAGGTGAAATAATGAATAAATTATATTTAAGAAAATTAAGAACACCTTGTGAAAAACTATTTCAATGTACAAGAAAAAAAAGTACAAGTATCATATCATGATCAATTATTTTCTTCTTGCTCTTTATTTTGTGTTTTTTCTTAATGCTGCTGATTCTAATAAGAAAAATATTTTAAAACCGTATTTATTCAAAAAAAAAAAAATGAATTGTTCACTCAGGTCACCTAACGATCTACCATACAAATAGAATTAAAGAAAATCACAGGGGCATGTACTTACAACAACGCTATTGGACGCACGTCTCATCTTACATTTAAGAAGAGGTAAGTGCGAACCCTGGCTTAAACGCAGACTGATTAATGAAAAAACCAAAATAAACTATGTAGACTATAAGTGATTATTACTAAATAAAAACAACTTACATTTGCTCACTTGGTCTTATTAAAAGGACAAAGGAAGAATCACAGACACAACTCTCTCAAACTTCAAATCACAGTTGTTCGTAAGACACGTGGGATATCACTGATTGCGTTTCATCCATGCAAGCAAGTGCTGATCTGTAGTATTAGGAATTATCCCAAGGCAACTACCTAACATATTTAACATGTGCCAGAAGTTTTTTCCTGCTCATATTCACATAATTTAAGGTGGACGCACTTACCCCGCTAGGTAGGGAAAGTGCGTACCTTAGAAGAGGTGTCATAAACTAGGTCACAAAACCTATGCTTATGGTTTATTTGACACATTATATGCTTGAACATCTTAGTAAAGGATCTGGAAAGAAAACTAAAAAAACTTGTGAGTGTACAAGATTTTTCAACGGAGCAGCATCCTTGAGAACATGAACTTTGAAAAAAAGGGTACGCACTTACCAGAACTCACCCTAAATTTAATTGCTTAATTTTATGTTTTATCTTTTCTGTTTTTAATGACAAGTTGTGGAAGAGTACAAAGTAATTATTACTAACGGCTACATAATTCGTACTGACATTTCATTTTGAACAGTGCATCTGTTTGTTAAAATAATTACCTACCCCGCTTGCAATTCTCGTAAATTTTAGTCAGCAAAAAATGTTTTTTAAGATTTTTATGCGAATTGTGTTATCTTATTTTAGTTCATCATGCACACTATGCATTTATTATGATTGGAGCTTGAATTTTTAAACTATAATATAAAAATTTGTCTAAAATGGTTTAGAAATATTGCATTGTAGATGGTTAGTTTCAGTGGCTCTAATGTTGTGGTCTGCAACCTTTGATATACACGTGGCAACCAACTTGCAAAAAATGTTTGGAACAAAATGTGACCCACTTTAAGAAGAAAAAAAAAATGTTGCTGATCACTGCTATGATGAATCGTCCCCAAGTGGTATCACGCTTTGAAGGGAGACGGTGTTCCTGAAATTGTGACAGCTTGTGACAAGGAGGAGGAAGGGGGTAATAAGAAGTGTGACATACAATTTTTTTTACGTAAAAATATCTGATTGAAACATGGTTTGACATGTAACAAAATGATTGGGGGTGTGTGACACGTTGTGACGGGGAGGAGCGGGGGCGGGTCAAATGCTGAAAAAAGTGCGACATGATTTATGAACAGCCCCAATGCTTTTTTTCTTTCTTTTTTTCATTTCTGAGTATCTTATCACTTAGGTTTATGTTTTACGCCCCCGCTTAAAATTTAACTTGAGCGCTTAAATTTTGTAAACATTTTAAAGTACCTATCTATCTTGCGTATACTTCAACAAAACTTAATTCGACGGAGAAAACTCGGCAGAGAAAACACTACTCCGTGAGGATTAATGTCAAAGTATTCCTTTTATCTTGTGACAGATGATTTTATTCTGGGTTCGCGAAGGACGGGTTTTACGAGTTTGAAAGTCTTCTGATGACACCATTCAACCTTGAAGCGGCAGTGAAAGTTTAACTTGAGGCATTTCCGGAAAAAGTTTGTCATAATCCGTGCTTTTGAAAATTTTAAAAGCTTTAGTTTGGTTTCTTGTCTCTGTGATGATGAATGATGAAGATTAGATTACTTTCTCCCGAAAAATAAATCAAAACACGTAAACCAGACCTTAGATGCTCACGTATTGCTTCGGGATCATTTTTATTTTGCCGTTCTTCTGTAGACACGTTTCAAGTAGGAAGGTGTAAATGTATCAGTGTGTTATTCTTTTTAATTTAATGAGAAAAATATCAGTTAGCTCTTTTTTCACATTTTGCGCAATCAGCATTTGTATCTGCAATGCATGGCGTTAAAAAAAATTCATTTCTTTTATGCGATAAAATATAAAAATGAATTCTCTCCTCTTCCCCAAAAAAAGATTATAAATTTCAGTTGTTGCGTTAAAATATAACTAATCTTTAAATTGATATTTTAAAAACAGTCAAACCCATTATATTTCTATTATTACTTCAACGAAAAACTTCCAGGATGTGATATAATACCGCTGTTGCACAGATGGAAAAAACAACGCATGATTCTCAGTAAACATAATGATCTTTGTTTAAGGCAGCTTGTGTACAAGATACAAACTTTGCTATGGCGGTAAAAATGTTAATGCCTTCAACGCTGAAAATTCGGCTCCTATCTATGATGTCTTAGACAAAGCTTGTTGTATTTTTTCTGTGCGATACTTGTAGTATTAAGCAAACGAATTTCTGTGTTATTTCACGCGGTACGGGCATGGTTTTCGGGCTTTAAATGATTTACTCGTACACCGTATGAGCAATTTTATTTCTATTTCGCTTTCAGTTTCGACCTTATCCTTTCTATTTTTTGTAACCAATTATTCCTATGTATGCCGATAGTCGTCCAGTAGATGATAGTTTGCAGACTATTGTGCTTTCTATTCTGATTGGTAAAAAAAACGCTGGGTAAATGTAAAATGAACAAAAAATGTAACATGTTTTGGACCGAATTCTGGACAAAAAATGAAACAATTAAGTGTCACATGTAGAAAATACAAATACTGTATAAATGTACTAGTATCAGATTACATAAAAGAACGATATACTGCGAAACGTACGCTAGTGAATGAATGTAAAACACAGAACCTTATAAAAAGTTCTTTATTGCGTCAAAGTGTAAATGTGGAGAAGAATTAATTAAAAACGAGGCGTTACGCTGTCATCGTATAAAAAGGATGATAAAGAAGGTGCTTATGTTCATATTTTACTGTTTTACGCACACTAAAGTCATGGAAGGAGGTTGCTCATAAACAGTGCCTTACTGTGCCGCCATTTGAAGCACTTCTTTATAAATTGGTCTTCATTTTATCTCTGTTCAAATATGAAAAGATGCACAGAGGAGAAACTAATAAAAAGTTACCGTGTCTGCTATAATATAGCAATGAGTTTCTATCATTGAATAGGTTATGGTTTTTTTCTTTCATATCTTTATGCACTAACCCCTCGTTACATCGCGCCTCATTATATCGTTCATTTGGATATATCACGTTTTCTTTAGTCTCCCGAAAAAGTATCTACATATATATACTTTTTTTCCGTATTTGACATCAGAAGGAAAGAAGTTGCATTTCTCATAAAAAGTATTTTTTTTTCCTAATCAATAAACAAACTTGGTATGTTTTCCGTACATCTAAATTCATTGCTGTTAAAGTTGCAACTTTTGATTTGTTGTTCCAAAATAAAATAACAGATTCTTTTTTACTCTTTAAAAGGACAATTGTTAACCTCATTTTCTTTCCTTTTCCTTAAGAAAGTCGTCCGAATATGATGATAAAGTAATATTTTTGCAGAGATACATGTCATTGATTTGTTCATTAATTGAATCGTCAATTTTTATGACCTCGTTATATCGCGTTTTCGGATATATCGCGCTTTTTCTGCTGTCTCCCGACAAGCGCATCATCACGAGGGGTTACTGTATTTTAATATTGTGATCGTCATGGAATTATTGCTCATGCCAATGTATGGAATTTTTCATGCGCCGTTTTAATGTAGTACAGGGCAAAATATATTCCTACTTGTTACTTTTGTGCGTGTGTGTGTATGTGTGTGTATTGTTTTCAATCTCCACTTAGGTGCATTAAGTTTATCGCCAATATAGACTTTTTATATCACGATGTTTTCATAAATGTTTCGTGTTTTTCTGTAATAATATATAATAATAAAAGATATACAAACAAATCTGAAGCATGAATTGCGACTGATCTAAAAGAATACTTTATTAATATCAGGCCTTTTCCCCTCTGACTGGGGGGAGGGGTCCTACATAAAATACATTTCTATGAAAACACTGATAGAAACACTCACGGGCCGAAATATTGAAGCTCTGCTCGAGATCAATTGATAGGTATCTGTAGTTGAGGTCAAATATTTCCGTCATTAATTAGGAAGAGCCAAGGACTTATTTAGCGCATTAGATCCTGTAACTCTCTAAAAAATAAGTAAAAAACGTATTTTAGAGCATGAATAAAGCTCAGTATGAGTTACTATAGCGCACTAAATTCAAATAAAGAAATTGGTGTAGTAAATAACAATAAATAGAGTAGTGCAAAAAAGCAGTATGTGCATTAATGAAAATTTCACTGGCTAAATAATATATGAGAATCAAAGAGATGCAAATGGATTGGATCGCGTTTTGCTCCAAACTTTAAAGCGTGCAAACCATAATTCGGCTTACATTAAAAAAAAATTCTGAATCTTTCTGTACAGCAAGCAGTACTTTTCAGCAGTACACATTTTTGGTATTTTTTGTAACCGAGGAATCCGCACCAAAATTTAGGACAGCATAAATAACATTAAATTATACAAGAGGGGAGGAGGGGTGGAATTTATCGAACCAAATTGTAATTTTGGGTGTTTAAAGTTTGATTGTCAAAGCTACTGCAGCGTAACTCGAGGGAACTTTAAAATCAATTCGTCTTAACCGTAGCTCGTCTTATCCGACGAACAAGCAGTAACAAACAGGACGAGGGGTATCGGAAATGTGGTTCGTTTTAAGCGTATTTGAAGTTACGAAGTTCGACTGTTTTTCCATATCTTGCCTCTTAACGGATGAACATTTGTTCTAGCATTTGTACTAGTTATCTTTAAATTTTAAATTTTGATTCTTACACCCCTTTGGTACTTGTTGCGTCATAATTTAACTTAAAAAGTAATAACTTTTGAACTGCAATTTATATCATTTCACTTGAATAAAAAAGTTAGAAGGACAATAATGTAAGAATAATAGCATGAAGTATGTTTTGGGTTCAAAAACTTCTACTACATTTCATCAGTCGCTTTTATATGATAGCTCACTTACTCATTTGTTCATTTTTTCTCCCTTTTTATGTGTATGTAATGAAAAACAGAAAGCACATTTTCTCTCTCAAGTGAAATCTTTGCCACATTTGCAAATCATCTCTTGTGTGCAAAGGCACACGAATGAATCTTAGGTTGGGAAGTAATTGAGTCGTTTAGAATCAAAATTCGGAAAGTCCATTTTTTATGAAAAATAGGTTTATTAAATTTCGTGGGAGTTACAAGTGAAACACACTAAGTCAAAATTATTAATTTTCAGATTTTTAGTTTATCTTACACACAAAAATGAGCTGTTTCTACTGGTGAAACCCACTAAGTCATATCTTTATTATGCAATGCTATGCTAGTGAAACACACTAAGTCGTATAATTAATGATAATTATTAAAAGCAAGAATCTGAGAGAGTGTCACGCCTGTGATTCATGACCTCTCAGATTTTCTCCCAAAAATTACCAAATGTTTATTATCTTATTGAAAGACCAAATCCAGAATGTTTTGCTCTAAAGTTGAGTTGTTAAGTTTTTATGGACCCCTAAAGAAGAAGGTGCTGCATCAAAAATTAAGCGGATTTTCAAGACATGGAAGTTGCCGTGAGCCAAAACTCTTACCAGGAACAGTTGAACTCCAAATTTCTTTTCATATATGGAATATAGAAGGTTGAAACTTTACAAAATGAATGTTAAATTTGTGGTAAGTTGTTGTCGTAAGGTCAGTGAAGGCCCTCAAAACAAGGCATTTTTGACGTTTTTTAGCGTTTTTGAGGTCCAAAAACAGCCTGTACATTTCAGTTGGCACGGCAAAAGTAGTGTCGTTTGAAAGACCAGTGTAAGCACTTTAAAATAATGTATAAATAACCGAGAAAAGTTCAACGTGCTTTTAGTTGCGTAAGGCCGAAATATGAAAAATGTCATATTTTACAGATATTCAAACGGTCATAACTTCCTCTGCCAACAACATATTGAAATTTTTTTTTTTGCCAATGTCATACTCTATTCTTTGTCTTAACAGAACAGTTGAGTCCTTTGAGGCGAAATGTGAAAAAATTTTTACAAAAAATTTATTTTTTCCTGTACATTTTTTGTAAAAATTTTTTTTGAAAATCAGCTTAATTTTTGATGCCGCACCTTCATCTTTAGGGATCCATAAAAACTAAACAACTCAACTTTAGAGCAATACATTCTGGATTTGGTCTTTCAATAAGATAATAAACATTTGGTAATTTTTGGGAGAAAATCTGAGAGGTCATGAATCACCTCATAATGCTAGGCGTGACCGTTTCTCAGATTCTTGCTCTTAATGCCCTACCATAATCACGCTTTGGATAATAATATAAAATAAGCATGCCAGAGTCAAGAAGGGTTCGTAATAACCAAAAAATACCATTACTATAATTTAATTTGATTTAATTATGTCAATTGCAAAGAAGTTAAAATAAAAATTTTTTGATCAGCGTTTTCTCAAAATCATGTTTTTTGACTTAGTGTGTTTCACTTGTAACCCCACGATATATATATATATATATATATATATATATAAATAAGTTTAAAAATTCCTTTACTATGCCTTAAAGGCAATAGATCAAAAACCACTCGATCTCAACAAAAAGTGAACATAAAGTAAGGGTCTTAAGTGAAAACCCCTTTGGATCCATAGTTCCTAGGATCCAAAATATCCATAAATCCCCTTAGGATTTTAAGAAATGGACTTAACGGGTTTGATTCTAAACGTCTCGATTTGTTGTAAAGAGAAAAACATAGAAAACATATCTATAACGCTCTAAAAATACATTATTCACTCGTGCTTATGTTGTCTGTGTCGCAATAACAAATGTCGTTATAATAATCAACTTCTTGCGACTTACCTATCTATGAAAAAGGAAAAACAATGGATAGTGTATGGAAAAGGTATGTGGACAATAAAGTTGAATGCTGAAAACAAACTTTCGATATTGTAAATTGAGTTCAGAGCGAGTTTACCCCCTGATTGTTCTTAGCCGTTAGTACAGAGGTAACGATATAAAAAAGGAGTAAAAAGAGAATATCTTGATTTATTACTACATTGTTATCGCTTTTGCACAAAAAAAGCTCTTTTGGCGAAATGGAAAGCTGGACTTGATACTAAATCGGTGTAAAACTGCTGTAAAAATTCCCTTTGGCGAAATAGAAGTAAAGTATAATCTGCCTGCCGAAGGGAAGGTCAGCTATTTGTCTTCATTGCTGTAAACGTAAAAAAATAATTGATTTCTTTGGATAAAACTCCGGCAAAATTCGGATGATGTATGGTATTCTGCGAAAACAAACTGAAGGGTTTCTTTGTTGTATTTCATTTTAGTTTTTTCTTTTTCATGAAATAAGAAAAATATCCTGCCTGTTGTTGGGCATTATGTAGCCAATATGCGTACTCGGTTTATTCAACATTTTCTGACAGTGTATAAAAGCAAGAGTTTTTTCCCCCCAGATGAATTCACTTTTGATCATTTAAGGACTATAGGAGATATATGTCCCTGAAGTTAAAAAATTCCAAAAGGACTCGAATATAAATACTTTATAAGTTATATTTTCCCCTAAGTTTTTGAGGCATAAAAATGTTATTAATCTTTCTAAGCTAAATAGCTTTCTGGAAAGATTTTTAATATTAGTAATCGTTTTGCCTTTCGCTTAAAATTACACTTACTTTTAAATCTCGTTTTCCATTCATATCTAAATTGTTTTCTGAATTTCAAAAACCGAAAGCCAAATATGGCTTCATGTCACTCAACACTTGTTGCTGACGTATTTCGCAGCTGATAGTTTCGATCGTTTTCAGATATTCAATTTCAGATCTGAAAATATGGAATAATGACGAATCGCTTAACTATCAATACTTTCGAACGTCTGTTGTTATCAGATATATGATAACTTTATTTTCATCGCTGTTTGCCAGACATCGCTTGAAATTTCAAGCACCCGTGATTCTGATTTCTAAAAGCATAGCATGCACGGGTTATCTAGGGTTAGGTATTTCACTTCGGCAGTGTCCAAAATATCTGCTCTTTTCTGGTCTGTATCTGAAAAGATCAAAATGTTATCTATTAAAATTAAAAAAGAACAAACAAAGTTGGCAAAATTAGCAAAAGTTGTATGGCAACAGCTTTTCGAAAGTATTTTGTGTGCGTCTAAGAACGAGAACTAGAATAAATATTTCTTCTTTCTTTGGGAATTTTCGATATCATGCCGGCGATAAAATGTGCGATAGATCAGTAGAAAAAAATTTGATTATTGTGAAGAAATTCACAAATATTTGGTAAGATATCTTTGCAAAATATTTATTCGTGTCTTTTTGTTAAAAGGTTTCATTGAATTGAGGTAAAATATTTTTTTTTTATGTTTTAAAGATTAAGTAGATGTATTATATAGGATACTATAATCTAAAATTAACTAAAGTTGAATAGATCAAGAATTTAAAAAAAGTTTTGTTCCATTTCTGCTGCACATACTCAAATTTCTCTTTTTGGAAATGGCAGCCTCGGAGAACAAGTCCCTTTCGCCGTGTTTGATTTTTTTTTTTTTTTTTTTTTTTTTTTTTTTTTTTGAAGTATAAAAATTTAGTTATTTTTTTGATAAAGTTAAAAAAGCGTATATTTGCATTTCCCATTTGAAAATATTTTTCCTTCTGTTATTTCATGAAATGTAGAAATAATCACATCTTTTTTAAGGGTTAATTTGCTTGGGCTGTGATTCGCATATACAGACCTCGATTTGACGAATCTAACGATTCGTTCGTTAAATCGAGTTTTGTCGTAATCGGGAGATGGGAAATGATATTTTTAAATGCACTTACCAAAATGACGCATCCCATAGGAACCAAAAAATGAATAAAATATTTGGAAATTTGTTTATTCACTAGAAGGATTTTTTTTTTTTTTTTTTTTGCTTGAGTAAAAATGGCAAAATATAAAGTTAATTTTTTCCTCTTGAAAAAGTTTTGTATATTCTTTATCAAAGAAAGAAAATAATGTATAATTTATGTCATGCTGAGTTAAATATTTAATAGGTGTTTCAAAGCTACATAAAGATTTGGAAACATTTTACCATTTCGATGCGATTTTCAGTTTCGATTTCTGTAGCTACTGATTCTAACTACTCGCCTATTTCATCAACTTCAGTTGCATCAGCAGGGTTGTCCCATTTCAGGGCTCCCACGGTCTTTAAAAGTCCTTAAAAACTCCTTATTTTTCTTTTTGAAAAATAAGAGCCCTAAAAGTCCTTATTTTTGGCTCCAGGTCCTTAAATTTCTTTCCAATTCCTTAATTTTCGTTATATACTGCGAGCAATTTACAGTTTAAAATTTCTATGGATGATTTTTTTTTCTGATAGTTCTTTCTTTTGCCTCCTCTTTGAGGCTAGAACTTCTAAGTGTAGACAAAGAGTGTGTGGTGGGGGTGTCATAGAAGCATTATTTTGTTCTGTTCTAATACGCTGTTGTAAAAATGTTGTTTTAGTTCTAAAGAAATTTTGTTCTAAAAAATTGCTTCAGATTATACAGTATATTGTACATCGTACTGTAAAGCATTTTGTGTTGAGACATTTTTCATGCAAACATATTTTACGGGTTTTGATGACTGATAAGTATTTTTGTGGTCCTTAATTTCTTACAAAAGGTCCTTAGAAAGTCTTTATTTTGTGTTTTGAAAAAGCAGTGGGAATCCTGCATTTTGTTCACCCCGGAAAAAAATAGCGGAAAATCGTAGAAAAAACCGCCCCGCACAAAATATCATTTTGTCCATTTCGTCCAGTATTAACCGGGAATAGTATTTATATAATGGTTTTTTGGCTCCCGTAACGGACGTATATCTTACGAGATACGTCCGTTAAGGAGAAAGTAATGTCATTTGAATATTTCTTCTGGAAATCTTCAAAATTTAACTGCATGATATAGAAGTAAAGACCATGTTCTCCTTGAGGTTCTTGAAATAAAACGAGGATTTAACGTTTCTAGTCTTTGTAAGCTGCTTCGTGAAAAACAGATTCGTCTGTTACCGTGGAATTACCGTGAACAAGCTATGTTAAAATTAGTGTTCATTCTTTTTAGCGTTCTAACGATTGTATACAACCAAATATTTTTTTATAAACAAGTATTCGAAATGGTAAATAGATAAGAAGAAGCATTGCAACGTTACGAAAGTACATTAGTAGTTTCCTCATATAGTGCCGAAAAGCAGACATCGTTCATTTAAAATGGGAATTCGCAATTCCTTATAATTTAGCGATAGTTTCTTAAATTAGACTCATTAAATCAACGAACTGTTTGTTTTTCAGCTTATTAATATTCTTTGATTCCGCATTTTTGACAAGTTTTTTTACAGCAATAACGATCTTATCAATTTGATGATATTTTAGAGTTTATAAGGTCAAGCACAATTCATTTCTGTGAGGAAAGCGTTTCATGGAACCTGTTTCACCCATTTATATCCGCAAAGCCTTTTTCTTTTTTCGGACAGATGTGACTTAATAACGGAACTTTTTCTCTGAAGTGCATCTCCAATATCGCATTTCCATTAAAATGAGATTCATACGTAGCGATAAATTTTCTCCGCCGTTACTTAGAATTTCAAGGTCTGTTTGCTTTTGTGATAACTTTTGACATATCTTATATTAGCCGTAATCTCCACCACCCTTTGATTGACCCCAAGGTGCAAGGATATT
Organism: Uloborus plumipes; assembly: GCA_038373865.1. NCBI lineage: Eukaryota > Metazoa > Arthropoda > Arachnida > Araneae > Uloboridae > Uloborus > Uloborus plumipes. Next base: position 8,201 of record JAXGGA010004439.1, on the reverse strand, counting down.
CCACAACCTGTACTTGCTCTCCGCCTGGGGTAAATGGAAAAAGTGTGCTTTATCAACCATATCCTCCTATCATAAAGTGAAATATCGATATTTCGACTATGATTGACAGTTACTCGCTTTCCAAGTCAGGGTTAAGAGGAAATTAACAATGCATACCACTTCCTTATTTAGATAGTTATTTTTTGATCGACTTTGATTTCTAATTGATTTGTTATGAAACCGGTAGGCAATGTGTCAGGATAAAGACTATGCAAAACATTTAAATTGATGTATGACTTCAACAACGTTCAATATCACTAGTTAAAAAATAAAATTCTTAGTGCCGTCGCTTTTATCGCGATGCTTTTAAACAATGCGTTTATCACACATCCCCGCCCTTTTTTGTATCTATGATAACATTTGCATATTCATTAGGTTTGTCACTTGCATCATTAGCGTTAATCAACTACGATGTATTAGACGATTGTTTATGCTTTTACCGCCCAGCTTAATAATTTGTAACAAAACACGTAACTAGGTTTCTTTTTTGGCCTTCAGGTATAATATTTTTAAAAAAGTTAAAAATATCTATTCTAAAATTTATCTCTCAATAATTGAAAGGGCAAATCGATAAAGGTGACATGTGACAATTTTGGAAAAGCTTACTTTTTCCATGGATGAAAGTGAAAAGGTATTTTTTTTTTTCTTTTGAAAGCTTTTTTAGAAATTAAAAAAATTGTCACATATCACCTTTATTCACTTGCCCCTTCAAAGGTGTATGTGAGTTAACACAATTGAACACGCACTAATTTGAATTTATATAAATCGGCGAAATTCAAATATCACATATCACCTTTATCCACTTTCCCCTTCAATTATTTCATAGAAACAGTTTCTTAAAAACTTGTGTAAAATCGTTTTTTGCTGCAGCGAAAGGATTAAAAAAAAATAAATAAATAAAAAATAAAAACATTTTTGTTGATGTCTTGTTGATACAGTTTTTCAAATAGTAGGCAGGAAAAAATTTGGATATACAAGCAATTACATCCAAAGCTAGTTATTTAGTCACAGTTTATGCACGTAAGGAACCTCCATTCCAGATTACTCAGCCAAAAAATTATATTTCAGCATAAATATGAAGTATTTAATAAAGGGACGTTTTTCGTCCATAAAACCCAAAACCCAGGAATTTAAAATGAAATCTGAAGAACCGTAGAAAACCCCTTGAGCAACAGGGCTTTGGCAGCTCTGTTGCAGCGGCGGCGGCGTTGAGAAATACAGCTTGTTCCCTTTTACCTTCGTTTTCATAACCATTCGTCCAAGATGCATGTTTCCATTTGCAAAAATGCTCAAAATAAGATGTAGAGTTAAGATATTAAAAGTTTGAAGAGAAAAGGGGAAAAATACGAAATCGAACTCTTTATACGGATGCATGTCATACAAAGGGCTTAATTTTTAGCAAAAGAAGTGCAGTAGCTCTGTAATCTTTATATGTTTTTATACGTCAATGACCGGAATTCTCTCAATTTTGAAAAAAAAAATCATACAAAGGGTCATTCCATAGAAATGTCAACCTCAGCCGAAGAAAAAAAAAATACCAAAGTGAAAAAAGTTTTAAAAAATAAATAAATAAATAAAAATCATACAACATTAGAAGTTAAAAAAAATCGAAAAAGTATTGTAATTATAACTGAGATTAACCATAATAAATAGTTTGTAATGTGTTTACTGCTTGTTTTTCGATGGTTACGTTAGTCACACGCCATCTTGAGTAAAAGTGACACTTATGACTAAAAAAAAAATAAGATTTAATAAATGTGGTTTATGTTTTTAAAAGCTAACTTTACACATTTTTCAAATATATCATCCAATTTTTAACACTTGCTTAACTTTCAGAAATGTTTGCCTCATAAAATGCGCATTAGTTTTCAGGGTTGCAAAAATGTTACCTTCGTCACACTGCTATTTTGGTTGAAAAAAATCTACTGTCAGTAATTTTGTTTTAAATTATAAGCAGAAATGATACACAGATACCATGTACATTGTAAATCCACCAGCATTACTAAAAAATATTTTTTATCCTTTAAGTTACAAGGAAAAACAGTTACAAAATCAGCTCTGAATGTTACGTTAGTCACTATGGAATGACTCTATATTTTTTAAAATAGTACGGGAATTGAGCCACCTGCAAATCAAGTCCTAGTTATACGTCATTATATGCAGTTTGAATTTAATTTCTTGTATCAACGTTATGTTGCACCGTTATTAACCTTTTTGAAGTAACTTAAAAACTTTGTCTTTCAAGATGATATGTAGCAATTAATAAAACTTATGATACAAGATATAGCCATACGGTTTACACCAATCTTGTATATTGTATAAGAAGACAAAAAAGTAAACTTGCTTAGATTTAGTATTTTATCACTTTCCTGTTTCACTATTTTTTTAAAGTAAAATTTGATTTAAAATTGTTTTGTACTGATAACAAAATACATAAATGTCTTCGTGGTGCAGATAAGACTCCGAAACTTCGAGAATTTTGAAAAATATACTTATACAATATTTAAAGGTATTCTTTGTTCTATAATTTGAATAGCAAAGAATTAATGAAGCTGGAATAAATATATGCCAGGTAACTTGATTTTTTTTCTTTTTTTTTTTTTTTCAGTGTAGACATCATATTGTCACTCATTTAGAGACAATATGATGATTGAAAATTACGTTTTTTTTTTTAAAACTACCTAATAGATTTCTCTGATTTTATTTCTACTAAAATATTCTAAATACTTTTGTTACGCATTTCATGTTTTTCTTGACGCATAAAAGTTTGAACATAATCATTATGTGCAAAAATAATAAATCGGCTTACCGACTTATTAAAAACTGAGAATGGAAGAACTATATTTTGGAAAATTTTTGTCTTTCATAAATCATTTTAATCGTACACTTTCTACGATTGAGCAGTTCACATTTGCCACAATCATAAAGTACGTACCAAGAAATATTCAATGATGTGTCTTAATTTAAATGTAATAGGTGTTTCAATACACCTCCAATTTTCCCTTGCGCCCACTTCCTCCCCTCAGACTTAATCAAACATAAAACTGACATATTTTCCAATTAAGGCTTAAAAGTAATATCATTTTTCATCGTTTATGAAAGAACCCCACTGGGCTGCTATTTTGAGTTTTCGGGGGGGGGGGGATCAAAGGATCTACATTCAATGCAAGTTATACCAAAAAACCATAAAAACTACGTCCCCCTTGCATGTAAGGACATTAATTTTCCAAAGGCAGGGTGAGCAATTTCAATTGACCCTCCGAAACGACGAACTGGACCCCCATCCTTTAAAGATCTACTTTGCCAAGGTTCCTCCATCCTTACCTATTCAACTTGGAAGAGTCCATTGACAGATCCGACCTTGCCTATAATTCGCTCAGCTGGAGGGATAGAAATATGGACTTTCGCTGAGCAAACAGCCGTTAAAAATTGCCCGATAAACTGCGGAAAAACACCTGGTTCTTTGGCACACAGTTCTACCCACTGATCCAAATTTGGATCTTCTAACGCGTCACTTTATTGGGAAATAATTGACAGCCGTTCAAAATAATGTCTGCTGAAAACATCCGACTGCGGGGGTTATTTAATAGAAAATTGAAATGCTTAGAAAGCGTATGGGTATTGTGAAGTGACTTTTATGAGAGTTGGAAGGTTTGTTAGCTGCTTGGCGTTTGATGTAAATAATTCTGTAGATTGTATACTCTCTACTCTTGTACTATGCAACATAAGTTGTTCTACGTGTGTGGAGATTAAAACTGAGTATTTATCTTAAGAGTTTTTTCTCTCTCAAGTGGGCGACAAAAGGATGAAAGAGGGCTTAAAAACTGCTAGACTAACGGCAATCGTATTGCAACTGCAAAAGGCAATCGATATCTATTATCTTTTCACAGTTAACGATTTTTTTTTCATATGCAAGTTATTATTTACGTATTTAGTACGTTTATCTGTATAAAACTCCTTCTGTTGACAACCTGCGGCTTTATCACAGCTTTTTGAAATGTTTTTCAACTTGTGGCACGTTGAAAAGAAAAATAAGTACGGGCGGATGACGCGAAGCTATGTTGATCTAATTAAGCTGCGATTATTTATTTTTTGAAACAGTAGCCACATATAGTAAGGATAGTTTTTAATATCTAAAAAAAAGCCTGTAACGGCGTACAGTTGCAAGCAAAAAGCAACTGCTAAAGCGGGACTGCAATTTGCTCCTCAAGCGAAGCGACATAATGAAGAACTACTGAACACTTGGATGTCGTAACCGGTTATTATTTTATGATTTTTATCTCGTAGATCAATTCCCCCATCCAAGATTTTTATCTTTGTAAATACAAAAAAAAATATAATAATAATAATAATAATAATAATAATAATAATAATAATAAATAAATACAAAAAAAAAAAAAAAAAACTCTCCCCCTTGATTAGCTCTCTTCCAACAAATAAATTGCTTAAATACTGAAACCGTATCGCTTCCTCTCATTTTCCTTTGTGAAAGTTTGAAATGAAACCAGCCGTGAATGCTCCGATCTATTCTGGTTGCATTCACAGATAATTGACCCCGGAAGCCAGAATTGTTTTAAGTTCGTTAGAAAATCGGAAATCGAGCGGGCACGTGCATTACAGATGCAAGTCTGGTAAGATGCTCATTGACATAAGATGCAACACTGGGACAATGGTTCCTCTTTGAAAAGACAGGCCGAAGAGAATGGATCGCGTGTCTGGATGCGTTATTTCGAGTGACGAATGGCTTGGAAGTGTCTGTCAGCATCACCAATTCCAAGAGCAAGCTGTTTGTAACCGTTAACCAACAGCTTTAGCTGTTAACGGTTACAAAAACAATGGTAATAAAAAAGAAAACAAAAATGCATGTCTATGTGAGCAATGGTGGATTTATCATTTCGCAATTGTGAGTGGCCCCTTGTAAGCAGTGGCGTTGCGAGAAATTTTTCATAAGTGGTGGAGGTTTCATTTGAAAATTTTCGAAATTAAAGGCGAAAACATGTGTGTTCATACTTATAATTTTTCTGCTTAATGGGAAGAGGTTATGACCCCCTATCCCCCCCTGGCGACACCACTGCTCAAAAGGGATACAAAAATGTACATGATTGATGAATCGCAAAGTCTTGTAATAGGCAAAAGGGCCCTAAAAATGTGTTGGAACTGGCCCCCAAACCAGTTTCGCCACTGCGTGTGAGCTCATTCAAAGTTTTCCCAGTCATTATTTAAGATTAATCCCAATAATAAGAAACTAAAATGTTTTTAATATGACACTTGGCGGAAATAGTATTAGTATCATTTTCCTTATACTCATGGGGTACAGTAGCTCCGCGTTATGTTGCGTCTGTCGATAACCGAAGTCGTTAAAAATAACGATTGAACAACCGTTCATGTAACTGATACTTGCATCTGCAATATATATGGTTTATTCTTACATTAGGACGAGTTTTTGATTAACAGCAGAAAAAGAATTTTTTCTTACCGATTGCTCTTTTCGATAGTATAAAAAAGCAATTTTCAATATTCCAGTGGCTTTTTTGTGAAATAAGAGTTCAAACAGTTATAACTGAAAAATGCAGAGAATTTAGAAAACTTAAATGCATCCCTGTTTTTGCATCCCCCTGGCTAAAAGGACCAGGCCCGTTATTTCAAACTTTTACAGGGGGGGGGGAGCAAAAGGTGTGTACTCAGTGTAAATACTCCAAAAAAACAGCAAAACCACGCCCACTTACATGTAAATATATTAATTTCCTTAAATCGGGAGTGGGGGGGGGGGGGGGGAGCCATCGACCCGCCTAAATGACGGGCCTGAAAAGGGCGCTAAGAGTTTCACTGATACAATTTGAGATCTCAAATTTTGAACTAACTTTTATTACCTTTAATTTTTTAAAGGACAAATGAAAAGCGCGATCTATCCGAATGAGAGTTATAATGAGGCGCGATATAACGAGGGGTTACTATAGTACAGGTACACAAAACGAACGATTCTTTTACATAACAATTCGTTGCACATTGAGTTATCGCAAAACATTTTATTTCTAAAATCATCTAAACAACCAAATAAACGTTCAAGTTAAAGAGGGGCGGGGGAGGAGGGGTGTAGACAGAGAACTCATAAAATCGTTAAATTTAAAGTCAGCAACTCGAATGATGCAATTCTTCTACCAGATGAAGGTTTTATTTACTTCTCTTCATTGTTATATTGTGCTGCAAGATGTTGCAATGAAAAGCGTCAGGTAGATAATACCCATTTGCTTATCATTGAACAACGTGAGATAGATTTCCCTTGTTTACATTTGTGTTGTTTTGATAAACATATGTTAGTAACATCTACAATCGATATATTATAATGCAGTCGACGCTCTTTATAACGACTGCGTTTTATAAAGACCATCCCATTATAACGACTAGTGGGAAAAGAACCATTCTTATCCCTGAACACTCTATGTTAATTTGCTTTCGGTATAACCACCTTTCTGCTTCATGTAATCCAATATACCGACCACATGCAAGGGACACTATTTCCAACATTTCCCACTCATAAATAGAACATATGTAAGGTTGTAAAGATAACTATTAGCATGAAAAATATTTCTAATCCTTTTAAACTTTTTTTTTCCAAGGCAAAAAGTACTAAAAATCATTTGTAACTGAAATGGAAAATGATGTTTTGCGAAAAGACATACAACTATTTCTCCTTTTTTCTTCAGAAAATAAATGATTTTTAAGTGTACAATACTTATTTCCTTTGTTTTCTAATTTAAAATAAGATTCACATTTTGTCATAGTGTTTTGCACTAATATATATATATATATATATATATATTATTCAAATGGGAAAAAATTGAGTACTTAGCTGAAATCTTTAAAAAAGTCGCCAATTTTAATGAAAGTACTGAACATGCATGACGCATGTGTGCATTTTAAAAAACATTCGACCTCCTATAACGACCACTCGTTATAAAGACATTTTCCTGTGGAACAGAGATAGTCGTTCTATCGAGCATCGACTGTAATTGAATGATACATTTATATGTTATGCGGTCTGCTGTTTCGAGAATGAGCTTTTTATTATTGTTTAAATTTACCGAAGGTTTCTCGTTCCTTGCCTATGAACGTTAATTTTTGAAAATATATCAGGGCTTAGTCGATGAATGAAATTTTAAAATTTCCATTCTGCTCGAGGGAAATTGTTAAGTATTTCGATGTGTGTGTGAATCAATTACTGTATCCAGTACAATGCTCTGCTCGGTATTTATCAATAGTTAACAAAATAAACTCGGAAACATTTATGCTGTTTATCAAAACGATAGATAACATGAAGTAACTAAGAAACCTGAAAACGAGAAACCCCTAAAACTTGCACCTAAAATGATCTGTATTATGAAACACAAAAACATCCAATGACATTCGAGGGGACGTTAGTTTAGTATCAAGGACGTCTATAGCTTAAATCGGCACATGAAATATTTAAAATGAAACATTATGAAGAATATTTTGTGGACTACATCAGCAGAAAACTCCACTAAATCTTTTGAAGGTCCAACACTTACCAAGGCAACCAACTTCTTGAAGAGCAGTGGTGCCCCTTTGAAACGCTCCTGAGCACCCCCACTCCCAAAAAAGAAGGGAGTCCTACCCTTCCACGAAAAAAGAAAAGATCTTTTATAACTCCCACACCTTAAAAAAAATTTGTGACTAACCCCCTCGAGGACACCTCTACATCTAACGTAGGCATTATAAGCCAAAACCCAGTCTGCTTACTGGTGAATATACAGCAGTACGTTCTTAAGAGCAGTGGTGAACTCCTTAATATATCATGAAGATTTCTAAGAGCAAAAGCCCCTCCCCCCCCCCCCAAAAAAAAAGAAAATACCATTTAAAACGCCCCATCTAAAGTTGAATGGTGTATTCTGTTCCATAGTCCCCCTCCCCCCTCCTCAGTTGGGCACCCATGGGTTATGTATTTAGTATCGTTTCTAGTATCTTGTAAATTCTTACAGAACACTTCAAAACGTTGTTTCCAATCTAAAAACCTGATACTTTTTCTGTATAGAACAAAGCTATCCGCGGTAAACAGTAAGTCATTGCCTTTACGCCAGGGCTAGGGCCGAACTACGTGCAACATTCCGACAGCCCAGTAATGTATTCTGTATTGAATGGTAAAG